>JAADYC010000633.1:0-16144 GCA_023338135.1 Phytopythium kandeliae | reverse complement strand
TCCATCCGAGGCTTCGCAGTCAGGAAGGACGAGCGCGAGCCTTGTCGCATTCGCGATGCAGCCACGTGAGCACGCGTTTGAAGCGCAGTCAATATACTGCGCCGTCAAGGTCTGCACATTGGCCGACTCTGTCTCGGTACAGTTGGCAGCTTGAGCGACGGGTATGGTAGCGACGATGAAGGCGATGGCAATGACAAAGTCGCGGACGCGGACGGCGAGAGACATTGTATCGTGTGAGGGTTTCTGGGCAGATTCGAGAGTGTCTGCGCGACTTGGAGGTGGCTCGACTGGTTGACAACGCACTGAGACGGAGGGGTTTGCTCCGTTTGAGGCGCGCACAACGAAAGAGAAAGCAGATGGATTTTTTACCCATACTAGATCCCGAATCGTGCGGATGCACCCATTTTGGAAGATGCCTCCTGGATTTTTAGCCTACAATATTCAAGTGATTCTTGAGTCGGAGGTGTGGCGCGCATTGCACATCGCCACCCTCTCTCTCTCTCTCTCTCTCTCGTGTCAAAATGATCAACGCAATGCCATCACATTCAAAGCTCGGCAAAAGCCACAGCCGCAACGAGCGCGAACGACGACAGCGACACCACAGCAATCGACGAGGCTCCGTTGCTGGACGACGCCGTGGACGAGTCCGTCGAGGGGCTGATCGTGCGCTTCAAGGACGGCGTCGAGCCACTCTCGCTGCTCCCGCTGCTCGTGGTCGAAGTGGTCGTTGTACTGTCGCTCGTGCTCATGCCACAGCCCTCCATGATGATCAGCACGCTCGCGTAGTAGTTAGTGCCGTCGTAGTAGACACAGTTCGGGAGCTCTTCGGAGAGCGTAGTCAGCACGCTCTCGCACGCAGTGGCGCACACGTCGTCCGAGCAAGACGCTGTGTACGCTGAGCTAATGTCTTCCAGGACGGTGTCGGTCTCCGAAATCTGCGACGAGGTGCACGAGGAACCAGAGGAAGTCGACAGGCTCCCCTCGGATCCATCCGAGACGCTCGAGCACGCTGAGGTGATCGAGACAACCGTCTCGTAGTAGTTGGTGCCGTCCGAGTAGACGCAGTCTGGCAGGAGCGCAGCCAGCTCCGCGACGGCCGAAATGCAATCGGACGAACACGTGTCCACTTCGCAGTTGGTGGTGACCGAGTCGGAGTACATGGTGACGTAGGTCTCAGTCGAGGACATCTCGGACGCAGAGCACTCGCTGCTCGACGAAGACGACGTGGTGGTCGTCGTGTCGGCGTCGCCGCCGGTGCTTGCACTCCCGTCGGAGACCGTCGCGCACGAGGCGAGAGCGGTCACCAGCGTGTCGTAGTAGTTGATACCGTCGACGTACACGCAGTCGTCGATACTGCTGGCGAGCTCGGTCATGACGTTCATGCAGTTGGTGGTGCACAATTCCACAGCGCAGTAGTCCGAGAGGTCCGTCCCATACTCGTTCAGCGCACTTGTCAACGTCGAGGTCTGCGACGCGGTGCACGTGGCCGCCTTGGCGCTGCCGCTCACCGCCGCCGCCGCGACGGCAGCAAACGCGCAGAGCTGTCGGACAGAGGCCACCATTGATCTCAGCGCTTGACGGGGCGGAGAGGGAGGAGAGAAGAGCGACTTGGTCGGTCGGAGGCGAGAGAAGAAGTGAGAGCGCGGGTGGTCGGCTGGCCACCGCCACCATCGCGCGGCTCTGTGGCTGTGGTCCGGCCCGAAGGGGACCACCAGCTGGGCGGCCACTGACTACTGTACGCTCTGCGCCACAAGGTGTGGCAGAGATCGCCGCATTGTGGCCAGGAGCTGGCCGGCAAGAGCGCTCTCTGCACTGGGATTGCTTGTGCTGCAGGCAGTCTAGCCTTCATTTACAGCTACTGTATTTGTCATTATTTATGAAGATGCATGTATTCATAGATGTGTACTTGTGAGTTCGGAGCTTTGCGCTTGATTGAATGGCATAATATGAACCACTCTATGAGAAAATGAAGGCTCGAGGTATTGAGCGCCTGGCCGTTCTTTGAAGGCACGCAGAGACTGTCCATATATGATATTTCACATCTCGTGCCCTGTTCGAACAACAAACCGAGCAGAGCTAATCAGGGTGAGATAAGTCCTAAATAGCAGTATTCGAGGCGTGACACATACAAAAGCACCCTCTTGTGGAGGGTGCAAACCAACGCTATTCGGTGTACCTAGTATCCATTTTGACGAATCATTAGTCAGTCATTACTGCCTGTTAGTCCGCGTGTCTCCTCATCAATGCGGCCAACTGCCGCGCGCTTGCATCTCGCCGTTGGGAAGGCTCGATTCGCGGCAGTGCGCCGCGTCAATCAAGAGCGATACAATGATGGCAAACAGCGAGCCACCGGCCTCGTCCTTCCTCCCAGAGCCTGTCCACTTCTTCGCCACCAACTCCGTCAGGGATTTGCTGTTCGTGGCACTGATGGCGTCGACTGCAGAGACAGTTGACTCCATGTTGGTTGCCTTGGTCGCCGAGCACGCGTTTGTGTTAGGCGTTACACGTCTACTCGAAGTATCCGCCACGCTGGAAGAAGCGCCGCAGGTGGTTCCCCCAAGTTGTTGGATGTGTTGTAGATACCGCTTCGGAGCATGAATCGACGGCACACGTCACCACGTCGAAGTAGTTGACGCCGTTGACGTAGACGCAGCCGGACACGTCTCGGCAAACTCTGTCGTCGACCTGGCGTACCGATTTGAGCAAAAGGCGATGATGTAGTCGTGATCGATCGAATAGCACTCGTTGATCGAATTCACGGATCTTTCGAGAGCGCAAGAGATCGCCTAGGGATCACCTCGGCGCACGTGGATGTCTCATGAGTGAGTGCTATGACAGTTGCCGCAGCCTACTTGGGTGAAGATGGAGTGAGAGCGGAATTGGACAATCTTTGACTAGATTCCTGCACCAACGCTTTCTGAAACGACGCAGGTGGCAGCACCGGATTCCATGGAGCTGTGTCTAGAAAGTTTCGGTGGCGACGGCTGAATTGCCGAGCTCCGCACCCAAGATGACGCACGTAAATGGCTGTCAAAGTCAGATCAGTGCGGTCTGCACTCCATAGAATCATGATGCTGTCCCTGAAAGACGCCACGCCAGACTGCGGTTTCCATGTTCCAGTGCAAACCTTCCTCGCAGTCCAGGAGTTGATCGACACGAGTGCTGGACACGTCCAACTGCTCACTTGAGCGAGAGTCACTCGTACACTCGTCCAAGAACTCGTCCCCCATCGCTGTGAAAGTCTCTACAGTGGTTGTCATCCCTCATGAGCACGCAGCGATGGCTGACGACGCCGTGTCGAAGCAATTGGTGCTGTCAGTACAGACTCCGTCTGGGATGCGCTGCGTAAACTTCGTCATGGTCATGGCACCGTTACTCGAGCAGGAGTTAGAGCCGCGGCAGGGGCTGATCGAGTCGCGTTACCCTGTCAGATATGGCTTCGTCGTCGCGATCTCCGATGTGGAACACGTCATCCCATCCATCAACGACGTGCCCGCGCTCGTCTCCGTGCTGATGCTCGTCCTGGATATCGCCTCGCACGCCGACAGCGCGGTCTGGATCGTTGCCTAGTAGTTAATCCCATCGGTGTGCACGCAATCGGGTAGATGACCGGCGAGTGCCGACATCGCCCTGATGCAGCGACTCGAGCACGGATCGGTAGTACAGTTCCCATTGGCTGTGCCTGCGTAGAGTCCGACGGCAGTCTCGGTCGAGCTGATCTGCGAACTGGTGCAGGTTGATACTCCATGAGTGGCGCCATGGCAGTCACCACGGCAACAACAGCGAGCCCGACGACGCCACGAGGAAAGACTATGTTGATGTTGTCACGGCACTCCGCGTCGCGAAGAAGCCGAGTGATAGAGAGCGGAATCGCGCTCTCTTCGACCACAGCTCGACACTCATTCCATTTAGAAACGCTGCGACTGATAGCGAGGCTGTAGTTGGGAGGGTATGATTGATATAGCCGCACTTTTGGCGCTCACGCCAAGGAGCTACGCATGAGTGTTTTCCGCCGTCGGATCGACGCAGATTGCGGGTCAGAAACTAACCGAGATGGCTCTAGCCGCTGTGCCTCCACGCCTCCGTGCGTGCTTACTCAATGGAACCGCGAGTGCCTTGGTCAGAACTCGGCGATATCATCACCCTAGACAGAGATGATGTCTGCTTCGTCGCAGCCTCAAGGACGCAATGGCGAAGACTGTTCTCCGCTGCATACCTTCCTTGCGCCGTGAGCCTGTCTGAGCGCGTCTACTCCCCATTAGATCGGCGGCTGGTCACAAGATCGGCCAAACTCTGAGCTCTTCGCTTGCTCCGAGTTGGTGGCGGCGTCCGAGCGATCGACGCTCTCCTTAGTCACTCGCTTCCTGCCATTTTCGTAGACGTATCGAATCGGCTTTGTTGCTGTGTGTTCCAGCACATACTCAGTTGCAGCCGCTGCGTGGTTTACATTTGAGGCTGTGGTCCACATGCATGGCGAGGAACGTTCAGCCCCGCCAGATGTTCTAACAGCAAACCCTCGGAAAATCAGACCGAAACCAGACCGCCGGACTCGTTGCCTCCGTGTCCAGTCCTGCCCGACCAGCCGTTGGATGGTGTCCATCGCCATCAACAATTCCCTAGGACGGATGTATACACCTCACTCGCCGCTCCACCCCCTGCGACTGCAGCGCGCCAGGACTGATGTGCTCTCGGCGTAAAAGCCTCCCCCGAGGCAGGCTCGTCGACGCCTGAAGCTTCCCGCAAGCAGGTTGGCTGTGAACACGCGAGCCCCGCAGTGGATTCGTTGCCGTCAGCTGACTCTGAGCATAGTGGCGTGCCAGAGCGGGAACCCGCTACTGGCCGTCTGGCTCGAGATCACGCGGTCAGAACGCCCCGGCGCGGCAGCGGTTTTGGTGGCAGCATGAGTGCGGGTGGTCGAGGAGCCAGCACCGCTTGCGGGGAGCTCGCTGTTCGTGGTGCGGAGGCGAGTTGACTTGGAGCCAGTATGCTCTCGGCAACAGTCTGTCGTGGCGGAACGTTCCCAGTTGCCTGTGACGACGCCTCGCGAGCTGACAGACGCCGTTCGCGAAAGAGGAGCCATGCCTTGGGTACGGTCGTGCCGGGTGCGCGGCGTTTTATCCTGCGCGTCTATCGTGTCGTATCTATCTCCTGCCTGCTCCGACGACTCGCGTGCGCTGGGACTCGCCTTGCCTCGCCTCGCATCGCATCGCTCACTTCGCAATTTGCTCGTTGGTCGCCACACTCCATCACCACTAGACTCGACCGCAGGACCAAGATGAGGATCTCCGCTGCTCTCTCGCTCGCACTCGCGGCTGTCAGCGGCGTGTCTGCCTACGAGAAGTACCTGGACGAGCTGCCTAACGGCTCGAGCTTCGAGCAGTCGCTCGGCCACAACGACGACATGAGCCTCACGGACTTCGCGAGCGCGTTCAGCGAGGCCGGGCTCACGTGGACGACGGACTTCTGCGGCCAAACGTATCCTGGCAGCGACATCACCAACGGCCAGGCCTTCGGCGACCCGTGCTGCACGTGGACCAAGGGCGGCACCCCGCAGTTCACCGTCTCGTATACGGATGATTTCCCCGCGCAGTCAACCGAGACATGCCCGGACTCGGCCTCGTCCGCGACGACGGACGCTCCGGCGGCTGAGACTGAGGCTCCGGCAGCCGAGACTGAGGCTCCGGCAGCCGAGACTGAGGCTCCAGCGGCTGAGACTGAGGCTCCGGCGGCGACGACTGCGACTCCGTCAGTGACGACGGCGGCGCCTTCGACCACAACCAAGCCGGGTAAGGGCGGCGTGGTGACCCCGACGCCGACGACGGCATCGCCGGACGAGTCACCGAACCAGGACATGGATCTGACGGACGCGCCGTCGGCGGTCGACGGCGACGAGAGCGAGAATGGCGACGAGGCCGAGTCGTCGGACGACGGCGAGGTGGATGCCTCGTCCGAGGAGGACGACGGCGGGGATGACGGCGAGGACGACTACGACGAGGACTCGGCTGCCGGTGAGGCGAGCGAGGGGAGCGACGGCGCCACCGGCAGCGCGCCGCGCGACTCGAGCGCGAGCGCGGGCGGCGATGCGGACGTGACGTTCCCTCCGATCGCCAGTGACGATGGGTCGGACGAGGTGGAGTTCCCGAGTGAGGACGGCTCGGACGAGGTCGAGATCCCGAGCGGCGACGCGTCGGGCGAGGCGGACGAGGGCAGCGACGCATACAGCGACGACAGCGAGTCGGCGGCGGGTGAGGCGTCCCTGGGCGGCAGCACGGACGAGGAGGAGCCGACTGAGGCTCCGTCGACCGGTGGCGGCGGCGGCGGCTGCAAGGTGCGCACGCGCCGCTTCCGCCACTAGATGCTGTCGTTGGTCCGCCGCCCGTCGATCGCGGCGCGGCGTGTCTGTTGTGCGTTCATTGGCCGCGCGCGCGCGGGGTTCCTCCTTCCCCGCGCGCGGCGCTGTCGTCGCGTCTGTAATGTACATCAGTGCGTGTGAGAGCAGCCGGCTAAGTGGTCGGTTGGGATAAGACCGTCGAGTAGACCCACGTCTTATCCTTTCGAGCGAGTGCATCATGCATACATAGCGAGCAGTCAGCTGCATCGCGCAGCGCAGCCTTCTTATCCCCGCTCTTGTTCGCCTCCGATGCTCCCTCTTGGCCTACGCGAGCTGAGCGAACGTCGGCGCGCCGTTCCGCGTCGGGAGCGTTTGCGGAGGCAGCAGCTGGAACAGAAGACTCTGCGTCGCCGGCATGACAGTCGCCAGTGGGGCCTCGAGCAGCGGACAGCGCGCCATCGCCTTGCGGTTATCACTGCTATTTAGTGAGAAAGAGGAGAAGGCTGCGACGGCCCGCGCCTCGCCAGGCGCGAACACGAGCGTCGCCTCGAGCACCAGGCGCTCTCCATAGACGACGAGTGGCGGCGCCTTGGCGCAGCCCGCGCACGCGTCGACGGCGTCGAGCCAGTCGCGCACGCAAAGCACGAATGGCGCACGGTCGAATAGCACCTCGAGTGGCCGCCCGCGCGCGCAGCGAACGCCAAACTCCTCCCACGACTGCGCCGTGAACGCTGAGCGGCTCGCGGCCTCGATCGTGTGGAGCGGCGGCAGCTGGTCCGGCCGCAGACACGAGACGTCCATCGAGCTCACGCTGCCGTTGGCGTCGATCGCTGATATGCGCGCGCCTCGTTGGCGATGGAGCACCAGCACGTCTCCCTCCTCCTCCTCCTCCTCCTCCTCGTCGCCGTCGGCCTCACTCTCCCTCGATTGGCTGTCGACTACCGACTCGAGCGCGGCCTTGCGGAGCTCGTGGACGCGGACGCGGACGCGACCGTCGAACCGCAGCCGCCCCGTGTCTTCCGATAGCTTCGGCTGCAGCCACCCGGTCGCCACCACGCGTGGTGTCGCCGCCTTAGATGCCGCGCCGACGCTGCTGGACGACGATGGCGGCATTGACGACAGCGACGGGTGCTCGCGGGTCGGCGGCCGAGGGTCGAGCCCTAGCGCCTGCGTGCGGAGGGAGAGCTCGACGACTGCCGCGCGCTTCACGGCGGCGACGACAGCGTCGGCCTGCCACTTGGCGCGCGCGCTCGCCGCCATGACCAGCAGCAGCGCCAGCAGCTCGAGCGCCACAGCGAGCGCGACCACGAGCGCGCACACCATGTTCCAGCGCATCGAGGCGACCGCGCTGGTACGAGGCGGACGGAAGGACTCGGAAGTGGCGGGAGGTGCCGCAAAGAAGGCAGGCAGCGAATGGCGTGACAGTTGGAAGCGAATAATATCCAAGCTTAGCACAAGACCCCACTCACTAACACGCAGTCCGCCAGCCTGCTCCCCCTTCCTTCCTCCTCTCTGCACCGTTTCCTCTCACTCACTCTCGAGACCTTTTCTCCTCCCGACGCACCCCAAGGCGAAGGTAAATAACGCCGGCGGCTTCCCAGCGGGACACGGCAACGCTCAACTGCCACATCGGAGCAATGTCTGCGTCCCAGCTCGCTTGCCTTCCAGTCCGACGGAAGACGACCGCCAGCAATAGATAGATTCGTCTCTGCCGACCTAGAGCGTCAGCAGCGGGCCGACGACCAGGTTCTCCCAACGCAGCGCCAGGATCAGCACCTCGCGCATCCAGAAGGCGGCGTCCGCCTGCGTAGCGTTCGACAGCGACCCGCCGTACTCGACCTCGAAGCCGCGCGGCGCGCCGGTCGTCACCTCCTCCGCGGTTTCAGGCAGCGCCGTGAACTTCCACCACACGAACGCCTTGGACCAGATCTGCAGGTTGTGGATGGCCGTGTTCGCGTTGCTCATCGCCGTGAACTCGTCGTCCACGTCCTCCGGGTTCATGTCGCGGATGCACACGAGGTGGCCGTCCGGCGTCTTCGTGCGGAACAGCAGGTAGATCGTGTGGTGCACCCAGCCGTCCACCGTGTGCGTGATCTTGCGCCGCACGACCACCACGTCGTTCGCGAAGCGCTGAATCACCTCGACCTGCACGTCCAGCGAGTGCCCGAAGTAGCGCGTCACCTGGTCCTGCACCGCGCGCATCTCCCAGCTGCGCGCCGCCAGCTCGTCGCTGCAGTCCGTGGCAAACTGCTTGTGGAACAGGAAGTTCACGCGGTGGCCCACGAGCTTGCGCTTCTCCCGCCAGCCACAGATCTCGAGTCCACTCGACTCAAAGTCCTCGCTCGACGAGAACGCATCGATCTCCAGGAACGAGTCGCGCATAAACCCAATGATCTCCGCCTCGTCTAGCGGCCGCCACGACTTGGGCGTCACCATGTCCGGGATCGGCTCGCTCGACACCTCGCGCTGCAAGTTATCCAACACGAAGAGGTAACCGAACCGTCAGCATCCACGAGCGACACGCCGGGAGCGATCAGCAAGCATCAGCACGTACGTGGTCGTACTCCAGCTGGAGCATCGAGTGGAAGAACCGGTGGTCGTCAATGGCCTTGCGCAGATGATAGTTGTGGTTGTTGAGCACGATCGACTCGAGCACCACCTCGGCAACTCGCTGGTGCGACCGGTTCGTGCTTTGGGATGCCATCTCCCCGCACACCGTGCGGATGCGGCGCTCCAGAACCTCCACGTTCTCCTTCATGGTCAGCATTGTGCGCTGCTCCACCAGCGGTTACACAAAGTTACAACGTAACCACGATACAACATAACCACCAAATGTGAGACAACATCGCAATACAAGACCTGTCACTAAAACGAGACGCACCTCGCGTTTGTGACGACTCCGACGCTCGTAGCTGCGAAGACGGGCCTTGGCAGCCGACGGCGGCGGGCGCTTCGGCTTCACGGCCTTCGGCTTGAGCGACGGCTTGCGTCCGCGCCGCTTCTTGCCCGCGACCTCGGCAGCGAGCGCGTTCAGCCCTCCAAACGACGGTACGTCGTGCGCGAGCGTCCCGAGCGCTGCCGTCATCAGCATGCCGTCCACGTGCAGCATTGGGTCCGTCTCGTCGTCCTCCATGATCATCATCATCATCTCGTCCGGCGCCTCGTCCGACAGCTCGCCGGCTACCACGTCGTCCAGCGGGAGCGGCTCGATAGGCGCGCAGCCCCCGGGGCTTGGCGCGTCCGGGTACTGGTACTGCTGCTCCTTCTTGCCCTTCTTACCCTTCGCCACCTTCCCTGGCTCGTCCGTCTCGCTCGCCAGACACGCGCTCCAGATCGAGTCGTCCTCGCTCTCGTTCGCCGCGTCATCGGCTTCTGACAGCGTGCTCGGCATCATCATGGCCATCACCGCCGCGCTCGCGTCGTCTTCTAGCTTCAACAGCCCGCCGAGGTCGCCGACGGTGTCCTTGGCGTCCACGGTCCCGCTCATCGCGAGATCGTCGTCCAGCGCGAGCCCGAGGAACTCGTCCGGGTGCTGCTCTGCGCGCAGTGAGTGCATGAGGTCTAGCATCGCGTCGCGCGCAGGAACTTCTCGAGGCGAGAGAGCGAGCGAGTCGCGGGGAGCGGGGAGATCTGCTGCTGCGGCGGCTGCGGCGGCTGCGGCGGCTGCGGCGGCGGCTGCGTTCCTGCGGTGGGCTCACTCAAGGGAGGGAGCGCGCCAAGAAACTCCTGCAATCTGCCTGTTGCTTTTCCTGCCGATGCCAGAGTGAGGAGGGAGGGCGGCGAGCGACGAGCGCGCGAGCCGCTTCAGGGGAGAGGGACAAGACGGGGCTGGGAAAATACACAGGGAGTTTGTATCTCTTTCTCCTTCCTTCCTTGAGGAAAGTACTGATTACGGACAGGTTACGCGTGCGTTCCGGAGGGACTGCCACGTGGTATACTTTACGCCATATGAACGCCGATCCGGTCGGCTGGTGCGCGGTGGGCGACGGGTTACGGCACGGAGGAGCCCTCCCCAAGTTCAAGTTGGCAAATTTGTGGGTCTCTTCTTCACCTTCTGGTGGCAAAGCTTTCTGCAGGGATTTTCGCAAGCTGCGACGAAGTATAGAGAGCCCCAGTTGTTTGCACCAACCACGGAAGCCATACAAATGGATAGACAGAGAGCGAGCGAGAGCGTTCCGTGCCAGGTGGGTACGCCGCGGTCTGCCAACCGACCAGGCTGCCCCGCCCGGACTGCGTCGGCACTGACGAGCGCGAGCGGACGGACTCCCATTGCTCGCACAATAGCACGAACTGCACGCGGAGGGATCGGTCGTTCCCTCCCGGTGCGTGCCGGGTGGAAAGTGAGTCTGGCGATCGGCGCGCGAACTTACAAGAGTGAAACTGTGATCAGCAGCCAGCCAGCCAGCCAGCCAGCCAGCCAGCCAGCGAGCCAGCGAGTGAGCGAGGCCGGCGCGGCCGCAGCAGTCAACGAGCGGATTACCGTCATCTCGCCGCAGGGATAACCGTACCCCTTCGTCGCCACTCTCACAGATCAGTACTTGGACACCGAAGAGTGGGACGATCTGATTGAGACCCAGAGGCATACTGAGACCTACGTAAAGAGAAGAGGTGGGGCGAAGCGGCACACTGTACCGACCCAAGCAGCCCGCGAGGTTCAACGCGCCCCTCTTCCACACACCCGACAGCCGTGACGTCACTGCGTCACGAGGCGTAGGGCAGCTTTCGGAGGTGTTTAGCTCGCCTATCGGCCTCGCCGTTCCCGCGTTTAGTGTACGTACCGTGAACTTCACACTAAAGGGTGGAGCTGGCGAAAGAAGATCGCCTCCTCCTCTCGCGTTTCTTTTCGCGTCGAAGGTGGCGTCACTCGGACAACGGCGAGTGGTTGAACGTGGCGGAGGAGTGGGTGGACTTGGCCCGCCCGCGTCTGACCGCGTCGGCGCTCTCTGCGCTGCAGACTGGCCGTCGTCAGATTGGCGCGGGAATACAGACACACATTCCACGCACACACGCCCTTCGGCCGAGCTGCAGTCGGCGGCGGCGGCCCAATCCCATGCGCGAGCGCCGTGCCGCCGCCGCGAAAGTAGAAGACGAAGAAGAAGTGGGCTGTGCTTCCTGGTTGAACATTCAATTTGAAGATTGGGAGGCGCGTTAAAATCTCACGTTGCGTTTCCACGCCGCGGGGTGTCCCAGTCGGCGGCTGCGCGGCGCCATGTGGCTGCCTGGTTGGGCGGCGCGCTCGAGCATACAGTCGTCAAGTCTGAATAATTTCGAAGCCGAGCGCCTGCTTCCGGTGCAGATATTCTGCTGCCGCTGCGGCTGCTGACATGGCGCTTCAACTATGGCGCTGGAAGGAATCCTTTGCCGCAGCTTGTCTTTGCGAAGCAGGCAGCGTCGTCACCGCCGCCGCCGCCGCCGCTGCAAGCAAAACTCGTTTGACATCAGACCACGCTCCTTTGATCGATTTTAGTCGCGGCAGGTCAGGTGCGCGGGCGGGGCGGGCCGGGGCGGCGGACGGCCCCGGCGAGTCAACGCCTGCACGTGTAAAACCACTGGCGATTGCGCCGTGGTCGCTCGCCGCGGTCTCGACACGGGCGTCCGTCCGTGCGGCTCCTTTGTATTCAGCAGCAGAGAGGGCGTTTCCGAACTCGCACGCACGTACAGTACAGTGTGTATTGTATCAGATCGGCACAGCAGGCTTGGCGGCCGCTTCAGCCGCCATCGCCATCTTCAGTTCCCATTTCATCTGTCGCCTGCCGCATACTGAGCCGCAGTGGGTCCATGTCGGCCGGCTCACAAGTTCAGTCGCCCCGTCTTCTTACTCCTGCCAGCGAAAGAACGGAGGCAGCAGTGGCATTCTCGCCAACTATCCTCCCGCCATTCTTTCCCGCCTTCGGACGACGACAGTGCCCATGCCGGGCAGCGACTCGCGCGCGCGCTGGCTCAACGCGACGCTACTGGCGCCGCTGGTCACGACCGCGGTGCGTTGCCGACTGGCCGGGCGTCAAGCTCGCCTTGACCGCTGCCGACTGACGCCCGCTCGCTCGCTCGAGTGGCGTGACGTGGCGACGCGCAGGCGCACGCAGGCGCCAGCGGCTGGGACTTCTGGGCCGAGCTGCGCGCGCCGCCAGTCTGCCGCCGCCACCGCTCGCCGCTGGACGCCGCCGCCGTCGCCGCCGCGCTGCTCCTCCTGCCCCAGCTGGCGCTCCTGATACAGCTCGTGCTACACTGCGCGCTGCTCCTCCGGCCGATGGGCCGCGTCGCCCGCACGGCCGTAAGTTCGCTCCTACCCGCGTCATCACGGCGCCACCAGACCGCGCGCCGCCGCATGGATTGCGACCGCCCGTGCGACATCTCTCGCTCACACGCGGTGATGCGCTGCGCCTGTGGTTGGGTCGGAGCGAACGCGCAGGCGGCGGGCTTGACGCTCTGCCTCGCGCCGCTGGCTGCCGCCGCCGTGTTCGTCTCTGGAGCGCGCCTCGCGCTCGCGCTCTGCTGCTGCTCGCCGCTGTTCTGGTGCGGCACCTCGCCGGCCATCAGCGACCAATCCGCCGCCGCGGGTGCTGCTTGGCATCGACCTGACCGACCGATCGATCGCCGCAGCCCCGTGGTGTTCCCGGACGGCGCGCGGCCCGACGCGGCCGCGTGCGGCCTCCTCTTCAGCAACTGGTGCGTGCCTGGACTGCTCGCCCGCCCGCCTACGCCAAGCACATACGATTTGCTGCGAGCCCGCCCGCCCACACTCGACGCACTCTCGTGCCAACGCTCCCACCGCCGCCGGGCGGATGGACCAGCCTGCTGGCGCTCGTGCGCAAGGCCATTCACTTCTGCAGCGCCGCCGGGATGACCATCCCAATGGTACGTACGTCGCACTGAGCCCGAGCCGGAGCCTGAGCCCGCCTCCCTCCCTCACGCGCGCGAGTGCACCTGCTGGACTCGTCGTGACGTCGTCCGCGTGGACGCGACCGGATTGAACCGCCGGTCGGTCGGTCGCCCGCCGGTCGCTCAGACGTCCGCCATCTTCGCGGCGCTGTCCAACGCGGTGCAGCGCCAAGACGGAGCCGCGCTTGCCCGCCGGTTCGTGGCCAAGACCATGCGCCAGCGAGCGTGAGCGACCTCCCCGCGAGGAGATCGCTGCACTGCACTGCATACTAGCCGGTCGACTCAGACTTCGCCTCCCATAGCGACTGCTCTCGATAGAAAGCACAAATACCATTATCGCCCACGGTCGCGAGCTGCTGGAGCTCTTCGTGGACCCGTTCTTCCGCAAGCTCGCGCTCTGACGCACTCGCTGCGTCGCGGTCAGTTCGCTCGCGCTGGCTACGAGCTCGCGGATCCTGCCGGAAAGCAGACCGTCGTCGGATTCAGCGGAGATCACGACCTCACCAGCAGAGACCAAGTCAAGAGGAGCCCGGCGGGTTCTGCGAACGAGTTCGTCCGGAGGCTTTCGCGGCTCAGCGAAGGCGTCGTGGTCGCCGAATGCCGCTCAAACAAAGCCCATGACGAGTGCTACGCGGCCGTCGACCTCGAGAAGCAGCAAGAGCTGCGGGTCTGCCGCGACGGCGTCGCGCGCAAGCTCTCCGTGCACAAGCTCCTTCGTCGCTCGACTCGTCGCGGCGGATGCGGAAGGACGTTGATCGCGCGATGCGAACGCAGCCCGCAACATGCCGAGCATCCTGCCGAGTCAACTCGCAGGCACTTCCGAGCGTCCACTCCGCCAACAGCACGCGCGGGATCAAGACCAGATGAACCACCGCTGATAGCCGACCCTTCTCACAAGCAAAAGGAGGGTCGG
Organism: Phytopythium kandeliae; assembly: GCA_023338135.1. Classification (NCBI taxonomy): domain Eukaryota; phylum Oomycota; class Peronosporomycetes; order Pythiales; family Pythiaceae; genus Phytopythium; species Phytopythium kandeliae. Next base: position 2,021 of record JAADYC010000633.1, on the reverse strand, counting down.
GTCGGCACTGGCGCCGGCTTCAGGACGACTCGCTACTCTGCCTTCTATCCAGAGCAGTCACTACGGGAGTCGAGTAGCTCATCAGACCACGCGTTGCGAGCGCCGCAGTCGAGCGCGCGTGCGACTCACACCTCTCCGTCCTCCATGGAGGCATCGGGCGAGGCCGCAGCGGCAGCCTGCGAGCCATCATCGGGCGGCTGGCCGCTCTGCTCCGCGACCGCGCCGAGCGAGAGGTCGTCAAAGCCGAGCTTGTCGAGCGTCTTCTCCATCTGCTGGCGGCTGCGGTGGCGCATGCGCTTCTTGGCCTCCTTCTTCTTCTTGTCTTCGATCTCATAAATAGAGCGGTACGTGTCGCGCGGCACCTGCTCCTTGAGCAGCGCGAGGAAGACGCCGCCCGATGTGCGCCGGCGCGCCTTGAGCTCGTGCGACTGCTCGTCCACCACGAGGAATTTGTTCGGGTTGCCGCTGCCCAGCGCGTTCACGGGCTGCCCTCCATCCCGCTCGAGGCGCAGCGTCTCCTTGAGCAGCTGCCACGCGTGCTTGGGGCCGATGTGCCGCACCACGCGGTGCAGCAACGCCTGCTTGGGCTCCTTCAGCAGCTCGGACAGCACGCGCGGCATGTCCCGCGTTGGTGGCTGCTTCAACGCGTCCTTGTTCTTCTGCCGCTGGTGCCGCCGCTGCTTCTTGCTCGTCATCGGGCTCTGACCCGCCGCGTGGTCGCGCGGATGGCGGTGCTGCTGCTGGTTACGGCCAGGATGCGGACCATCCCACTGGCGACCGCCCTCGCGCTGGCGCTGCTCACTTACGACGCGCGCGATCGGCGACCTCGGCGTCGCCGACACGCCCAACGCCGCGTCACTCATCGCCAGCCTGCTCGCTTGCTTGCAGCGGTCGTTCCGAGCCACTTTCCCGCGAGATCTTGCCCTTGTCGACTCAAAGTAACCAACCAAAACGGCGCCGGTTCGTTCGCTCGATGCCAATAAGAACGTCTGCTTTTCTCTCGACAACCTCATCCCTCTCTATACCGATGGCTGCACCTGCCACAAGCCTCTATAAACGCATTCCGCTCTCCCGGCCGCACATCAGGAACTGAGACCCGGCAGCAAGCGCGGCATGTGGGCAACGCTCCGGCGGCGCCGACGCCTGCCGGTCGCCCCCGCGGCGACGCGCGCCACCTCCTCGGCAATCATGGCCGACCTGACGTCTGCGTACTCGCTGCGATCATCGCTGTGGGTGCCGACGGAGCGGCAGGCGCCGGCGGACGCGTCGACGCCGAGCCACCAGCTGCTGGTGCGCGGCGGCTTCGTGCGCAAGAGCGGGCACGGCGTGTACGCGCTGCTGCCGCTGGGCAAGCGCGTGGCGAGTAAACTCGAGCGCGTGATCGACGACGAGATGCGCCGCATTCACGGCAACAAGCTCGACCTGCCCGTCCTCATCCCCGTGGAGCTGTGGAAGCAATCGGGTCGCTGGCATGCGCGCGGCCCGGAGCTCATGACGCTCGCGGACCGGCGCGAGGATCTGTACGCGCTTGGCCCGACCCACGAAGAGAGCATCACAAGTCTCGTGGCTGCGCACTATGTCGCGCGGCGCGGCGACGCCCCCTCGCTGCGCCTATACCAAGTTGGCCGCAAGTTCCGCGACGAGATCCGACCGCGCTTCGGCTTGCTGCGCGCTCGCGAATTCATCATGAAGGACATGTACTCGTTCGACACGAGCTTCCCGCGCGCGCTCAAGACGTACGACAGCGTCGCGCGTGCCTACGAGCGCATCCTGCGCGAGCGCTTACGCCTGCCGATTGCCAAGGTCGAGGCCGACTCGGGTAGCATCGGCGGCAACTTATCGCATGAGTTCCACGTGCTCGCACCTGTGGGCGAGGACGACCTGCTCTCCTGCGCATCCGAGGCCTGCGGGTACGCGGCCAACGTCGAGAAGGCGCAAGGCGAGCTCGCGCCGGGCGAAATCGAGCGCCATCGCGACGCCAACGAGCCCGACGCGCACACGGAGCAGCTTCTAGCGGAGGC
>JAADYC010000632.1:0-16206 GCA_023338135.1 Phytopythium kandeliae | reverse complement strand
GTGCTCTGCCATACCTAGCGTCATGGTCACCGGGGAGCAACCTGCTTGCGCTTGCTCCTCTTTGTAGACTGCGATGGTCCTCCGTAACTGCGGGTGTCGGAGTTGAATCTGCCGGACACCATGGGATGACGCCGCCGTCGAGATGCTGTAGCAACAGTGCGTGAAGAATAGTTCATCAAACACTGGCAGATCGAAGCCCTCGCTCAAGCACCGCCGCGCGTGCAGATTTGCGAGATGCCATGGCTCGATTTGGACCTGTTTCATGGCTTGGCAGGTGCGTCGGATCTCGCGCAGGAGGATCCGATCCTCGCACATTTGGTCCAGTTGGCACGCCACGGAGCAGCGGCTGTTGCGGAGCTTGAACGCTTTCTCCTTGAGTGTCGCCTCTGAGAACACGCGCTTGCTACGGCCGTACGGTGCCTCCATCTTGCTCGTCCTGACCGCAGTGTGGTGCCCCGCCAACGCAACCTTGACTGATGATCCAACTCGCTTCTTCTTGTGCGGCATGACCGTCGAATTGCAGAATGGGGAGAACCGACACGAGGCTTCTCAGGTATTCTCTCTCTTCCCTCAAAAGCTGCACCACTCCAACACAGCAACTTGGCGGGTCCGAAGTGTCGGATCTGAATGGTCTCCTCTCTCCACCTCTCTCGCTCTATCACTTGCATGTACCCACGATCAAGTGTGTTGACAGGAGGAAGCCATCGATGCAGTCGACGCTCCGCAATGCCGACTCCCCTTGTGAAAGGAGCCGGCTGTCAGCAACGAGTCTGCTCTCATCGACTCACTCCAATGCCATTGGGAGCATCGAGATGGATACCATCCACTGAATGCGCTGAAGGGTGATGAAGGTGTAGACTTGATCAATTCTTGGGTCGCCGCTACAGACCGAGGGGACGCTCCGACAGCCCCGCGAGCTCGTGCTGCAAGATCTTGAGCGCGAGCGAGCGTGAAGCCCCACTGGCGAACGCGCCCGCACATTGTCTGCGGTCGCGATAGCGATTCGCCTCGCACGAGACGCCGGCGCGAAGGCGCGGGTCGATACTTCGTTATTCTTTCGCGTGAGCGCAGCAAGCACTGGACTCGACCACACCATCAAAACGCAGCGTGACACCACGACTCGTACCAAACTCATGGTACGGTCGAAGTCAAGCGATTGGTCAGAGACGTGGCGCTCTATGGGACGAATGAATTGATCCGATGAATCGCAGCACGCGATTTCAATTCATCCCTGGTTTGCTGGGTGGCCGTCGAGACCACCACCGGCCGAGATGGCAGCGCGCGTGACCAAGCTGTTCCTGCAGCAGCACCGAGGTGAGCACGCGACCGCGGCCACCGCCCACGGCGCTGGCAAGTCGAGCGGGAAGGTGACAGCGGCGAAGCTCGTAGAGCTGCGCAAGAAGCCGGCGGCCGTCGAGATCAAGAAGGCAATTAAACACAGCAAGAAGCCGGCGGCCAAGCGCATCACCAAGCCCAAGGAGCACTTCCTGGAGGCCGCGCGGCGCGAGCTCGCGCAAGCGGACCGGACACGTGAGAACGTGCGATTGCTGCGCACCAAGACGCCCGCGAAGACGCAGAAGCTCATGGCCAAGGTAGGTTTGCTGCGCAATGTGGGGCGACAGTGAGAGAGAGAGAGAGAGAGAGATTGTCGGGCGGCGTGCTCACGAACGCTTGCGCTTGTGTGCGGTGCAGGCACTCGCTCAGCGTCAAGCCATGCTGCGGTGAAGATGCGGAGAGTGCTGTCGCTGCTCTTTGTAGGCCACGGCCCGGTAGAACGCGCAGGTGCAATAGAGAATGTGTTTCCAAGCGACTTGTATGGCTGGAAGCGTATCGCGTCCGTTTACCCTCCTCGCAGCGAGACACTTCCGCTGGAGGGAGGGAGGGGGAGAGAAGAGCGTGGTCAACTGACAACACGTGAGGAAAGGACGTATCCAGTCGGCAGACACCCCAGCGCTGTGGTTATTCGTGGCGGGAGATCGAGCCAACACTTGCTGCTGCTGCTGGTTGGTCCTCTCGCGTTGCCTTGTCGACTCGAGCAGCGCGCCTAGTGCTCGCGCGGCGGCGTCGCGCGGATGCCGCTCTGGTGCACATTCACCTTGACCACGCCATCCTCTAGGTCGTGGAAGTCGTCCTGTCGGCCGTGCACGCCACACACCGCACCGCATCACAGACAGAGACGCAGACAGACGTCGGTCAGTCGGAGCGAGGAAGGACGCGCCGTCGCCGGCTCGGCGTACGCGGCTCATCTGGCGGAAAGTGTAGCCGTAGACACTCAGCACGAACGTGCCGAGCGCGCCCGCGGCGATCAGGTTCCTGGCGCGGATCGACAGCGCCATCGTCTCGTCTCGGGTCCAGCGGCACGGGCGGCGGGCGGCGGGCGGCGGGCGGCAGCGAGCGAGCTTCTTGGGGTATGACCCTCTTGGTCGCGCTTGGTGCGTTGATACTTTTCTCCTGGTCAGGCGCGTGGAGCGTATTCATTTGATCAACGTTATGATTGGTTGATATCCGAACTTATCGACCTCTTGATTCGCTAAAATTACCCGAAATGCTTCTCTGATTCGCGAAAACGCTGAGGGAATTCATACACACAACGGTTGTCAAATATCGCGTCGTGCAGCATTCATTCTGCTTTCGACCGCCTCGCTCGAAGCGCATGCCAGCAGACAAATGGCTCGGCGGTGGCTCGGCGCATCCAGCGCGACGCTCGGCGGCTCCCGCCGGCAGCTTGTGCCAAGGCACTTCCGCCGCCAGTCGCCTCGAGCCGCGAGCCGCGAGTCGGCGGAGCGGCACGACCCGCGAGTCCCCCTCGATCACCTGCAGGCCGGCTGGCCGCGCTGTCGACGACCGTATCCAAGGCATCGTTTATTATCCGGTCATTGTCGTTCTCTGCGCGCCGCCCACCGAGCCTACGCGCGCGGACGCGGCGCGGCGATATCGATACAAGAGCGCGCCTCGCGGCGGGCGGGCGGCTGGTCGCGATCTCCAAAGCCAAGCGAATCAAAAGAAAAGAGGGAGCGCCGTCCTCGCAGCAGCCGTCCGGCTCGCCAGCGCGTCACAGGTCCGAGTACGTGTTGGTGGCGCGGTAGTAGGACGAGCCGGGGTAGCCCATGTTCATGCCGCGCGGGGGCGGCCGCCCGCCGCCGAGCGAGCCGCCCACGCCCGGCGCGTGCCCGTACGTGTACCCGCGCGCGCTGCCGCCGAGTCCGCTCGGTTGCTGGCCGGCGACCTGCACGAGGAACATGTGGCCCGACGGACACGCAACGCGCCTGCGCGGGACGGGTGAGAGGCGCCGCAGCGCACACCAGTCAGTCCGTCAGTCGATGTGTTGGTGCGTCACGGCCCGAGGCGGCCGGCGGCCGGCGGCCGGCGTACGTACATGTTGTACATATGCGGAAGCACGCGCATCTGGATGTGGCACTGTGGGCAGCGCACGAGCGCGCCGTGGGAGCTGGCGCGGTAGGAAATGGGCTGATTCGACGGTGGCGGCGGCGGCGGCGGCGGCGGCGCGAGCCCGCCGAAGCCGTTGACCGTCTCGGCCGGGCGTGGCTTGGCGTCCCGCTCCGACACGGCGGCGCCGCAGTCGCGGCAGAAGCGGTGGCCGATGCGCACGCGCGGGTGGTCGCAGAGCTTCTTGACCTGCATTTCCGTCATGGTCGCGCGGCAGGACGGGCACTTGTCGTAGTTGGACGTATCCGAACTCTGGATCTCCTTGAGGCATATCCAGTGGAAGCTGTGGCCGCACTCGGTCGTGTAGATGGCGTTGCCCACGTCCATGGGCTCCAGGCACAGCGCGCACTCTTCAGCCTCTTGCACAACCGTTGTGGCCGCCGGTGCCAGGCTCGACGCCATCACCGCGGCCGACGGCGGCTTGACCTCATCCGCGGCCGCCACCGGGTGCGCAAACAGCGCGAGCGCACGCTTCTCCGCGTCCTGCACGCGCCGCGCACACTCCGACGCCGTCAGCGAGCGCCGGAAGAGCCGCCCGCAGTCGTCCAGGCTGCGCGCGCGCCGCACGCGGTCCGGCCGCGGGCCCAAGTGCTTCTCCTCCAGTTGGCGCAGGCGCATCTCGCGCCGCGAGCGGTCCCTGGCCTGCTGCTCGGCGCGCTCCTGGTTGCGCCGCTGCTGCTCAGCCGCGCGCATGCGCTGCTCCTCCTCGATGACGGCGAGCTGCCGCGCGCGCGCGCGCTCCACGTCCTCCGCGCGCCGGCGCTCCAGCAGCATCTGGTTCTGGTCCCGCACGCAGCGGTCGCACACGCGCACGGGCTCGTTGTTGTACCGCACGATCGTCGCGCTCGGCAGCACCTTGTGCGAGCGCGCACAGCTGCCGCACACGGCGCTCCCGCACGTCTGTCGGTGGCGTCGGCAAGAGGAGGAGGAGGAATCGATCAACCAGGCGCGGCGAGCGGGTCCGAGCCGGACAAGAGCCAAACAAGAGCGCGCGTTAGTCACGGACGCGCGCGCACGCGAGGGGATAAGAGCCCGCGCCGAACGTACCCGGCAGCGGTGTTTCCGGCGGAAGGCGTGGAACTTCTTATCGCACAGCGCGCACTCGGCCGCCTCCTCGAACATGGCGTCCGACATGTTCTGCACCGCGCCTTGCGGCCTCGACAGCAGCATCTTCTCCTCCGCCTCTTCTCCCTCTCTCTCTCCCTCTCTCTCTTTCTCTCTCTCCGGCCGCTGCCTCCTGCTCCTGCTCCTGCTCCTGCTCCTTCCCCCGGTCTCGGCCAGGCCCTTGCTTCGCCTCCCTCCCTTCGCCGCGCTGCCTCCCTTTGCCGCGCTGCCTTCCTTCGCTTCGCTCGTTCCCGGCCGAGTAGTGTTAGTGTGGGCGGGCCGGGCCGGGCCTTTTCCCCCTTTTTTTCGTTCGTTCCCTCGTGGGCTGGTTGTGGGGAAAATCCGTCTCCCAGAGAAATCGCGCGGTAATCGCGATTTATCCGACGCTTCCTGCGCTGATTGGCTCAAAAGTGGGTGGAGAGTTCTCTCGCCGAAAAATCCATTTACGCGACGCCGTTTGACACGCACACACACACTTCAGAAATCGCGATTTCGGGTGCGCTGGCCGTTTTCCCAGATCGCTTCGTCGTCATCGGCTCGACCGCCTCAGTCCGCGCGTGTCCGTCCGCCGGTATCTCCCAGTCGCCGGAGTGCTCGTCGGCAACGACGATTGCAACGAAGACGCTGAGATTGAGGCAAGCGCATGCAGACAGAGGTATTCGCTGAACTACAGCATGGCTTCCTCACCCTCGCCCTCGCCCTCGCTCTCTCTGCTCTTGCCCTCGTCCTGCTGATCGATGACACTACTTCCTTGCGCGTCGCGGCGCTCCTCGCCGCTATCATCCCTCGCATTATCTTCGCCGTCCTCGGCCTCGCGCTCGAGCCGCACCGCGCGCTTGCGTTCCTTCTCGCGCAGGTCGGCCATCAAGCCTTGCACCTGGCGCAACGCACAAGCGTGTGAAATCGACGATTGCGCGCGTCAACGCTATGCTCAAGGCCATGCGCACCCCGTGCTGACGTCCGAGGTGCTCGGTCCGCTCCAGAAAGTCCTCGAAGTTCAGTCCCGGGTACAGGTCGAACGCCCATTGCTTGTACATGTTGATCAGTGAGCGCAACGCCTTGGCCTGCTCGTTCACAGTCATGTCAGCCCGACGCGCTCTCGCAAGCAGCGCCACACCGCGCCGTTGATGCACACACGCACCTCTTGTCCAGAGACGTCGCTCGATACCTGGTACGGAAACGTCCGGTGGATCTTCTTGAGCCCCTCGGCCGACAGCAGATGCGACTCGGTCAGCATCCGGCGCTTGCGCTTGCCCGGCGTGTCGGTCGTCATCTCGCTAGCGCCCGCGTCGCCGCCACCGGTGGTTTCAGCCGCCGCCGCATTCAATGCGTTGTCTGCTGCGGAAGCGGCGCTCGCGTCGGTCGCCGGCGCTGTAGGCGCTGCATCGCGCGGCTGCTCCCACGCCCGCGTCGCCATTTCCGCTTCGACGAGGTCAAAAGTGGCGGGAACAGCGCCTCGGAAAAGTCTTCTGGACATGTTGTGACTCGGTATTTGTAAGACTCTTGCACAGAGCGTGATGGCGGGAACTACCGGACATCGTGTGGACCACTTGGCAATAGGGTTGCGGGTGTTGTAACTGGTTACCACGCTGGGTTACCGCGCTGGGTTACCCCACTTCTGAACCAAGCCGACAAACGCATGGATCGCCTCGCGAATGGCCGTTGCCTCCACGCGGCAGCACCGCCGCTGCAGCCCACTGTCCGTGCCGAGCAACCCAGACCGCACGCGGTGCATGCGCGAGCCTTGCCCGTCGATTTCGCCATGTCCAACGGACGTCTTCGCCGCTTGGCCATTCCTCACCCATGCTTACGCCATGCTCGCGTGAGAAACGCTACGGGACTGACTTTTCTCCTTCACTGATACTCCGAACCCATCGCAACCCGTGGAATTAGGAGGCAGTGCAGGCAAGCGGCCCTCGATGATCGCCGCTGACCTCGCGGCGCTGCGAGGACCATCAAGAGCGAGCGAGGAAGGTGAGCTCCTGAGCTCCTCATATTGGCGGTGCCGGTCGGTGGCGGTTACAACTCGCCAAACGTGGCTCGTCCGGTGGCCGTCGACGCCGCCGTTTCGGACGACCGAGCGGTATAATTAGAGAGGCCATTGGCGCGTCGCCTGCCGTTGGCACGAGAGAGCCCTCGCGCGTTGCCATTGCAAGCAGCCGCCCCCTGCCGCCAACCAGCCAGCAGGCATGCCAGGCCATGGCATGCGTCTCTCTCGCTCGCTCCCTTGCTCGCGGTGGCGCCTAAAACCTACGTCCAGCGCCGTCGCATGGCTAAAACCAGGGTCTGTGCCCGCCAGACGCTAAAGATAGCGCCGTCATTCTCCTCCGTCCAATCACACTCCTCTTGCTCTCTCTTTTCTTCCAATCGCAGCGCCCGAAATCCGCGTGGAAGGGAATACGGCATTCCTAATCGCAAAAAAGGGGAGCGCTCACACACGGCCCGCTGGCGGCCAGGGGGCCGCAATCACCAGAGAAGAACAAGGCGCGCGCCGCGCAGGCCCCGCCCTCGCCACCGACCGACGAAGCTCGTGCCGCCCACCCGCCGACCAACCGAGCAGCTGCCGAGATGGCGACGTCGTTCCTCCCGACGTTCGCGCGGCCGGCCATGTTCCGCGCCAAGCGCAAGCTGTCGGGCCCGATCCCGTCGGGCTTCGAGTGGGACGAGAAGGACTCTGCGGCGGCGCTGGCGGCGGCACCCACGGGCGCGGCGACTGCGGCGCCGCTGGACATCCGCGAGATCCTCGGCTTCGTGCTCTTCGTGCTCGCGACGGTCGCGGACGTCGGCGCCGGCGTCATGGTCTGGGTGCTCTTCTTCAAGTTCGTGGTCGAGCCCGACGCGCACCGCACGCGCGCGACCTGGGGCGGCGTCTGGGCTCTCTACTCGGCCGCCTGGTGGTACTTCCGGCACTTTACTCGTCGTCGCATCGACGCCAACATGCGCGCGACGATGGACCACGCCGAGATCTTCGTCGGCATGTCGCTCGTCATGGTCTTCGCGGTCAACATCGCCTTCTGGATCCACGTGCCGTCGGCGCAGCCGCTGCCGGACCTCGGCTTCATGCTCATCCCCGAGCAGGCACCCGACTCGCCCTGGCGGCCGCTCAGCGACATCCTCACGGCCGGCGTACCCGTGCTCTTCGTGCTCCAGTCAGCGCTCATGCGCCGCGAGAACCGCTGCCGCGTCATCTCGGCCTTCTTCCGCTGCGCCACGGTCTGCTACTTCCTGCGCATGCTCTCGCTCGCCGTTACATCGCTGCCAGGCCCGGCACCGCACTGCCGCCTCGGGAGCCCGGATTACCATCCGCCGACGTCGTGGATCGACATTGTCACGCGCGTCGGACCCATCTACGGCCAGTACAACTCGTGCGGCGACCTCATCTTCTCGGGTCACATGGCGTACACCAACTCGGCCGTGCTGCTCTATCTGCGTCAGCTCGACCGCAACTTCCCGCGCTATTCCAAGTTGCGCTGGACGCTCGGCGTCTGGTACATGGCTGTGCTCGCCGCGCTCTGTATCGCCGGCCGCAAGCACTACACGGTCGACGTCGTGCTCGGCTTCATCATCTCGACGCTCGTCTTCTTCCACTTCGAGCACAGCTGGGTGCCCGTCTGCTTCCAGGTGCCCGATCTCGAGCAGCTCATGCTGCTGCAGCAGTACGCGCGCGGCCAGCGAAGGGGGCAGCCGCAGCACTACCACATGTGGGCGCCCGTCAAGAAGCGCTTCAGCATGGACGTCACGGATGAGGCCGCCGACGAGTTCGACGACGACGACGGCGACGATGACGGCGCCGTCGGCCGTGCCGATGCTCTGCTCGCGGCTGGGAGCGTCGGCGCCACGGGCGGCACGACTGCCACGAGCACCGGGGCTGGTGGCGGCAAGTCGCTCGAGCAGATCCAGGTCATCTGCTAGTGTATGACTGCCTAGCTAGCTGGCTGTTCGTTCGGCGGAGGCTTCGTCCCTCCTCTCGCGTTCTCCAGCACCGAGTAGATGATACAATAAGCCCCCGCGCTGGGGCTGAATCACATACGAATGTACGCACGCGCGCGCTCCGATGGCATGGCCAGCGACGCCTCGGCAATCGACAAGTCTGTCCGTCACGCCCTCTGATCTCGCGACAAAGCTCCGGAGCGGCGAGCACTTGCTTCCGAGACACGAGGAGTGGCAAAGGAGTATCCAGAGCCGTTGGGCTCGACTTGGCGCATGGAGAACGGTCGTCACGAGCGAATTCGCTGCCAGAGGGTCATGCTGCGAGGTAGACAGCGTGTCGTCGTCGCGGATTGGAGTGACAACCGCTGGCTGCCACCGGAGAGATCGTACGCAGCGTCAGATGCCATTGGAGCCGAACTCGCCAGTCGATCCGTGACCCAAGCGAGGAGGAGATCTCTTCAGCCCCAGCTCGTCCTCCAGCGAGTGCGCTAGGCCAAATCAACCTGCGTCCATCCCTCCTCCTCCTCCTCCTCGAGGGTTTGCAAGCAATCGGACCGCTCGCAGTTCAGCGGTCGGCCCCACGATGTGAAGTGTCCGAGGTCGGTGTGATGCCGCCGGCATCAAGTCGCGGTGTCTTGATGCGTCAACGGCCCTAACGACTGTGCGACTGCACGACCTGCGCGTTCGGGTCGATCCCTGGTATCCGTTCAACTGCTCTGCTCTCACTCCCCAGCCTTCCAAGTCGTGTTCGCGTGGTCCAAAGCGCCGGCAAGAGCCTCAGAGGCTGAGGAGAAGTTCTTCGGGCGATCTGGAAGGCCGAGTCAGCGTCGATGGAATATCAGTAGGTGCAGTCACCTTCAGCGAAAGCCAAGAGCAAGCACCAAACTCTCCCGTGACTGCCATGGACTCGTTGGTAGCGTGCTCCAGTTTGAGCAAGGTAATTCGTCGCACATCGTCGAACTCGACGCAACAACCAGGCGATTCATTCACTCGTGGGTGCCTGCGTCGAGCGTGCGGCGTCCAAGACTCTGCCTAGCATGTACGTGGGCTTGCTGTCCAGCATGTGTGGGACTTGCGATGGGCTCAACTGACTGACTGCCGTCGTGCCTAATAGCATCGCAACACCCAAAAAAGAGGGAGGTAGAAATCGGCTGCGACAATATCGTTCCCGCCACAGAGCCCCCTCGACCCTCCACACCGCTGCGGGCCATAGAGCCAGTCGTCATCGACCCTCCGGCGTCCCTGCAGCCTCGACCGCGGCATGGGAGACTCGCCCCGCGCCTCGTTCGCCCGGTTAGACCCTGAGGACCTGGCCTACCTCAGTGCGCTGCTTGACAAGGAGCCGCCGCGACCTCGTCAGCTTTTGGCGCTGTGCGATGGAGAGTCCCGGCCGGCGGAGCCTTTGGCGTTAGTCGAGGGGGCCTCCTCGCCTGTGGAGCCCCTCGCGCTGACGCAAAAGGAGAAGCAGCGAAAGAAGTACCGAGAGCGATATCATCAACGCGTCGTACGTCCCGGCGTGAGCTCGCGGGAAGGACGACAGGCTCGCGTCGACTAAACTATCTTCTTGATACGCTCGCCTCGCTGCGCGTAGGCGACGTTGAAGCGCCTCCGAGACGAAGTGGCGTCTCTCGAGGAGGCTGTGAAGTCTCTCTCCTTGGGGGAACGAGACTCGAAAGCGACGGCGGTAGCGGCATCAACCGAGTTGCCATCGGTGTCGCTGTCGGGGATGACGCGCGAAGATATCGTATATCATCTGCGCCGAACGCTCGCAATGAAGCACCAACTGCAGCGCGAGCGCGCGCAGTTGCGTCGGGAGTTCATCGAGTCGTGCGACAACTGGCGAAGTGTGCGCGACCTCATGGCGTCGAGCCACAACTTGACACTGGTGACGCAGGCGTCCTTCATCCTGATCAAACCGCTGACGTCAAGCGAGTGCGATGCTCTACGTCACGAGAGTCTCGAGATGCTCGATGCGGTCATTGCGAGGCAACCAAGGCTCGACAAGTCCGTCTGCGGATGGAGTGCGAACTATTCCATTGAGAATCACATCCTGGAGTTCGCCATGAAGAAGAAGTATTTCGACGCATCGGTGGACTCCTTGAGCCCCATCTTGTGGCGGATGTTCACCGAACCGGAGGTCATGAGATCGATCTACGCATCCTCGGCTGAGATCCAACTCCGCGTCATCCAGAAAGTTGACAATGACAACATTGTCATGCTGCAAGAATCTGTCGAGGTTGGCCTCGACGACGAGCGCACCAATGTGAAGTTACTGATGCTCATGACACGGGAGCGGACGGAGAACGGCTTTGTGTTCGTTCTCCACGGTCTTAGCAGCGATCGACTGGAGTTTCTGAGCCATCCTCGTCCGGAAACAGGCGAGCAAATTGTCTGGATTACTCAGCAATCTTGGTAACATATCGTGGGGATTGGAGGCGACAGAGTGGACTGTGATACTGACATGGGTTCTGTGGTGTGGCCACAGTGTGCGCTACGAACGGGCCGGGGCGAAAGGCGAGAACACTACAGCACACACCGCGGGTTGCTTACCAGTATTTGGGAACGACGCCGCCTTATGGATCAAGCATCTGTACCGCGTTGTGATCCGGTTTGACAGTCTCGCCTTTGGAGCAAGGTTCGCCGTACAGACGTAAGAATGCAGGGCACCAGTTGATGGGACGGCCCAACAGCAGGTGGGGGATAGTATACAAGATCTCCACGAGAGAAAATCGGAGACGCAGCAGTGAAGGTTGGCGGTTCGTGAGAGCGAAAGTAGCCGCTAGAGACTCGTGAGTTCTCAACAAATGCAACAACGACGCGAATACCTTTCATGACAACACTTTGACAGCACTCGACACCAACAAAAGACGTCCACCGACGTCCCACAAAGCCTTGCGGATCGGAAATGTCGGCTGTAGAGGAGAGAATAGATTTCTTGATGCGAGCAGATCAATTTCCTTCTAACTATTGACACCTACCAGGTCATCGAGCATCGTAAACCACCAGGCATCGCCCACTGAGCCGTTCTGCCACTCTATCCGGCAGCTCGCGGCCCGTCATTCATCGTCGCGTCCCACCTGCCATTCCGCACGTTTGACCGAGATATCTGTCCGCAACGAGAGCGACCACGCACTCGGAGTGCGTGGTCGCGACGCTCGCGCGCGCCGTTTGGACATCCTCGCACCAAGCCATCGGGAGTGTGTGGTCCACGCCAGATCCGTCGCTAAAAACCTCGCTCGGCTCATTAAAACCTCGCACTCGGTAAAAAGACGCGGATCTGGAGAAGGAAGTCTGCCCGGACAGGCGGCACGGCAACGTGCGCGCAGTATCGCAACCGCAGCAACAGCAGCAGCAACGCCCGACCGCCGCGCACATCGACGCTCCCCAAGGCGCCGCCCTCCCGCCCGTCCGCGCCTCGCCGCCGCCCTCCCGAGAAGCGAATGACCAGCACGGTCAAGCCCAAGGCCAAGTTCCCGAGTCGCAACCTCAGCGCCGTCTACCGCGCGCCGTCGCCGTCCCGGAAGCCCGCCGGATATGCAGGTAAGTGCGCGCGCGTGCGACCGGGCGACCTGTTGCCCTCTTGTGACTCTACCGCTGTCTCTAACGAGGAGTGCGGTCTGTTAGGCGCCGCGCACGCGAGCGCGAACCGCATGCTCGTCATCGGACGTTCGCCCGCGAGCCCCGCGGCCGCGCCAGCGCCGCTCAACACGCCCAGCTTGCGCAAGGAGCACCACGCGGCGCCGGCCGCGGTCGACAGCCCCGCGCGCACCGGATGGGCCGTCCCTCCCGCTGTGACGCCGCTACGGCTGCACGCTGGTGGCCCCGATGCCGACGCGTCTGCTAGCGCGGCGCACGCGCAACCTGATCGCCCCGCACACGCGCCGAGCGAACAGGGCAACGTCTGGGCGTCGGGCCACGCCGCCGAGGTGATCAACCCCGATATAGCACACCACCACCATCACCACGACCCATCGGTGTCGCCCGCGCCTGCCGCGTCGCCCGATCCCCACGGCCGCGCGGCCGGCCGCTTCGCGCGCTCGCCCTTCCTCGCGACCAGCGGTCGCTGGGGCGACGACGCGGTCGAGCAGGACATCCAGCGCCAGGATCGCGAGCGCGAACAGCGGCGCCACCGAGAGTTCCCGGACCTGAAGGAGGCTGCGGAGCTTGCTGCGCATCACGAGCAGCCGCACCACGAGCCGTCAGGCGCCGCGGGGTTCCAGGAGCACCATCGGTTCGGCTGGGACCGCGCTGCGCCGCGCTTCGACCGTTTTCAGCGTGGCTTCCACCGCGACGACGACTACCGCTCACCCTACCACAACGACCGCTTCGACCGCTTCGACGGTCCGAGCAGGTTCGAGGCGCCGGCTCCCGCGACTGGAGGCGCGCACTCGCACTTCAGTCCGAGCGATGCGCGATTCGATGGGTTCGCGCCTCGGCGTGAGATCCCTCGCGCCATGCCGGCGTTCGGCGGTAGTCGTGTGGTTGATGGTCGTGGAGGAGCGCCGGACATGGACGTGGGTCATCGATACCCGTCCCCGCCGCACTACTCGTTTCTCCCTCAAGACGAGCGTCATTATCGCCACGACGACGCCTCGGATCGCTCTCCGTCTGTATCAGAGCGCTCGGCTGCTCCTGTTGCTCCTGCCCATCCAAGAGAGAAACCGCTCTCCTGTCCGGACGACCTGCGGGCTCCTGCAGCTGAGCGTCATGAGAACCATGGTATCGGCGGCGTCCATGACGAGCCATCCAACTGGCGACAGCGACCGACTACTACCACTAGGGCTCATCTGGCGACTCGAGAGGACGGATGTACCGATGGCGCCGAGCACGAGCGCAAGAACTCGTCGCTCAGCCGCACGTCGAGCTCCTCGAGCGCCGATAAACCTGTCACCAGTGGCGTCCAAGCAGTGGGAGGGAGTCCTCAGGTCCGTATTTTGAAGCGCGTTGGTGCCGCATCGAGTGGTCCAAAGATGCTGTTCGACCCCAAGACTGGTGGCATGGTAAATGCCGAGAAGCAGGAGACTGCGACCGCGATCAGGAAGCGAAAGCAGCCACAGGCAATCGAAAAGAAGCAGTCGGTCGAGGTGAATGGTTCGGCACCAACCACAGAATCCACGTCCAAGACGACGCAAGGGACTATGAAGGCGGTAGCGACGCTGCTGGTCGGTGACATGGAGCTGCCGATTCACGATGTGACGTCTGGGCCTTTCCGACTGGACGCCACACCTGATGTCGATGAGCAGCCCGCATCCGAGGCGACGATGGAGCTCAAGAATGCCAGTCTTGCCGTATCGACCGCTTCTATTGGCGAGTCTTCTTCGCGCAACGTTGACAGTGAAGATAGGAGACCGAGCTCGCAAGGCCCAGAGCCCAAGAGCGTCAAGAACCGGACAACTGACAAAACGCCAGTGGGGCGAAACCCTGCGCCAACTACTCTCCAGTCAGCCAAGGCGGACGAACACGGAGCGCGATCCAAGCGAGCCGACAAGAGGAACCCCAAGCGCGAGAGTCGCCGCGCTGCGTCAGTCGCAAGCGTCCCAGCGGCCAGTAACGGGGAGAGAGAGACGCGATCGCGAAAAGGCAAGCACGCCGAGGATGGCAAGCAGGGGAACCAACGCATCCATGCTATTGACAGCGAGGGCGACACGAATGCGGGGCAGCGAATGGCTCCTGCAGCTGAGACGGAGAGTGCGGCGTTTCAGGCAGGTAAGCAGCGCAAATCGAGCAAGCGCGGATCTCGCGGTGGCCGCAAGAAGAGCGGAAGCGCACGCAAGATGGACACTGTCGCGTCATCAGAGGGTAACTCGAGCGCTGATCAAGGGTTCCTGACTGTCAAGTCTCGTCGTCAGGTATTGTCCGAGAAGAAGCAGCAGCAACAACAACAACAACAACAGCAGGAGCAGCAGCAACAAGAGCACCCAACAGGACCGGACAAGACCGAGGCGACCTTCAAGGCTGATGGGTCGGCGCGATCTCAGAGACGTAGGTCGCGGAAAGTGGAACTGGGGGCTGAAAGCAAGGTAGCTCCGCCGAAACGCGAGGTGCTCGCAGCTGCTGAGGGTCGCGACGTTCGCCGGACGGAGCGTCAGTCGGGCGGGGAGCAGGCGTCCGAGAAACCGCGTGTAGCTTCGCAGCCTCAAAAACCGAGAGGCGAACGCCCCGACGAGCCGCCAAGCTCCGAGCGGAAGCCTGCGGTACAGCCCGATGAAGCCTCCGGGCGATCGGCTAGGACGCGTCGGAGCAATCGAGCAGCCGGTAACGACAAGCGCAAAGCGAGCGGAGAACTTGCGAGCAGTGGTTCTGGTAGTGTGAAGGCTGGCGAGTCAAGAGCCAGCGCCTCCGCCCCTCCGTCGTCGGTTGTCACGCCGGCGAGCAAGGCTGAGGGCTCGCCGCCTCGCAAATCTGGCGGCCGCAGTCGCAGCCGCAAGGAGTACGTGGCCAAAACCACATCCGCGCCGGGGCTCTCAGCCGCATGAAGATCCCCACTCGACCTAAACGCGCGTAGTTGGCGACGCGGCCCTCGCGGCGGCTAATCCCTCATGTAACAGTAGCAGTGTCAGCGTTTAGGCAGTCGTGGAGCTCCTCGGTGCACGCTGTGGTTGCGCCGCTGCGGTTCAACGCAGTCGAGCACTCTGTCGACGCCGCTCCCGTCGCAGAGGAGTACTTGTTCCCAGGTGACAGCTGTGCGATGGGCAGGTGCGTGGCAACCAGACACTTTGGTGGATTTCCCTCCGGGTTTGCGACCGGCGAATGGGTTTCAGCAGCAGCCGCCGTCGGAAAACTGCTCGCCGTGGCACTCGCGATCACGACGCGTTGACGTGACGCCACCACACTCCACGCCTCTGCAAGACCAGCTCTACCTCCTTCTCATCGCTCTCGCGATTTCAAAGGAGCTCTCCATCGACCAAGAGAGCCGAGCGCTCGTGGTCCGTTACTGGGGACACCCAACGACCAGTGCCCAAAACTCGAAGCTCGAAGTCTGCAGGCCTACTCGCGCCTCACCTCTCCGTCCACCGCTGCCGAGCGGACCGAGTCATTCCGCAACTTGCTCTGCTTCCCACCAGTCGATCGCCATGCTGTCGCCCTCTCAGCTCATCGTCCTCGCCACCGCGACGGCCATGACCGTCATGCCCCGTGGTGCTGACGCCCACGGATACGTCTACCAGCCTGCACCGACGTGGGAGGACGATCCGAACTCGGAGTACGTCGCTGGCATCGACTACTACTGGGAGGAGGTCGGCGACGGAGGCGACCAGCCTGGTATCTTCAAGACCATGGCCGCGGAGAAGAACATGACGGTGCGCGACGTGCTGCTCGAGATGGCGCCAGACTACCCGTGCGGCCATACCCTTGAAGACGGGACGCCGCAGGATATCCCAAGCGACGGACTCTTGCTCTTCAAAGGCGGTAATGGCGGAGGGTTCACTCACCAGGTACGTAGGGGGTCGTTACAAAGGCAATGGGAGAATCTCGCACTGAGGCATCGTGCCTTCACAGGGTCCATGTGAAATCTGGTTCGACGACACACTCGCACTGCACGGCGACAACTGCGAGGACGAGTACCCCGGTGGAGGTGACGGAACCACCGACTACTCGGAGCTGCCGGTGGACTACTCGCTGTGCCAGGGCGACTGCGTCCTGCGCTTCTACTGGCTTGGCTTTCAGAACGCCATGTGGCAGGCGTACAGTGCGTTTGCGTGCTTACCAAGCGACTCCAGGTCTTCC
>JAADYC010000631.1:0-16228 GCA_023338135.1 Phytopythium kandeliae | reverse complement strand
CTGTCGCATCGAAGGCGAGATCTGATTGGCTGAAACCTCGGAGAGCTACATACGGTACGATCGGCGATCGGCGATCAGCATCGCTCGTCCATTTCCCGATCCTCCGAGACCGGCATTGAGAGGACGAGGAGAGGAAGAAGAGGGAAGGCGGCATGAGCCGCGCGCTGGCGTTCAAGCGCTGGAGTCTCCCCGTCGGCTGCTTCGGCGCCGGCCTCGGCGCTGGTCTGTACCTCCGTCAAGCTGGCAGCTCGTCCGCGGCGTCCACTGACACACCGGGATCAACTGATCCGGCTGCTGCGACTCGGATGGACGAACCGACGGACCTGTTCGGCGCCGTGGGCAACACGCCGCTGCTGGAGCTCAAGAGTCTGTCGAAGCTCACGGGATGCAGGATCTACGCTAAGGCCGAGTTCATGAACCCGGGCGGGAGCGTGAAGGACCGCGCCGCCAAGTACCTGATCCTCGACGCGGAGGCCAAGGGACAGCTCTCCAAGCGCGGAGACACGCTCATCGAGGCCACAGGCGGCAACACGGGCGTGTCGCTCGCGCTGCTGGCCGCGGCGCGCGGGTACAAGACTATTTTTACTATGCACGATCAGATCGCACCCGAGAAGATCGAGCTCATGCGCGTGCTCGGCGCGCAGGTCGAGCTCCGGCCACTCGTGTCGTTGATGGACCGCGAGAACCACTTCTACCACGCGGCGCACAAGATCGCGGCGGCGGCGCCGAAGGACAGCGGCGTGTGCTACCCGGATCAGTTCGAGAACACGGCCAACATGCGCGCGCATTACGAGGGAACCGGTCCCGAGATCTGGCGCCAGGTGCGCGGGGACATCGATGGGTTCGTCGCGGCCGCCGGCACGGCAGGCACGCTAGCAGGCACGTCCAAGTTCCTCAAGGAGAAGAAGCCCGGCATGCCCGTGTGGCTCGTGGACCCCGACGGGTCCGCTGCCATGAGCCTGTTCATCAACAACGATAGCTCCACGGGTACGATGAAGGGCGGCTTCAACATGGTGCCGGCTCGAATCGGTTCGTCCATTGCAGAGGGCGTCGCGCTGCCTCGCGTGACACCCAACTACCTTGAGGGCGTCGTGGATCGCGGCATCACGGGCACAAATCAGGAGATCGTCGACATGGCCTACTTCCTCCTGCACAACGACGGCATCTTCGTCGGTCCGAGCGCCGCGCTGAACGCCGTGGGAGCTGTCAAGATGGCGCGGGAACTCGGTCCGGGCCACACGGTCGTCACCATCCTGTGCGACGGCGGCGACCGGTACCGCAGCAAGCTGTACAACCCCAAGTGGCTCGAGAAGATGGACCTCAAGCCGCGCGACCTGAGCAACAGCGACTCGCTCTCATTCGTCGGTGAGGTCTCTTTCCCGACCGAGTAGCCAGCAGCGAGGGATCAACACCTCGCTGCTTGGAGGAGAAGCGTCCATCTCGATCCAATACAGCGCGTTACCTCTCGCTACGTTTAGATGCGGAGCCTCCCTCCCTCGCGACTGGACCCGTCGCGCCGACGACCTCTCGCTCCGCCTCCGATCGCTCTCATGCCAGCGCAGCGACCTCCGCGCCAGGGACGACGCGACCCAGCGCGGAGAGCGCGTGAGCAGAAGTGGCGAGATGTGCACTTGCCGCGGATCCGCAACGCTCAGCGACCCAACTCGGACCAACTGGACGGGAACGCGCCGCTGCTCGAGCTGCTGCAGCACGTAGCTAACGGCGTGGCGCGGCTCCTAGTGGCGCGGCCGCTCGCTCCGCTGCCGTGGCTTGCCGACTACCTTCGTCGAGAGGTAGCGAGGGACATCGACTCGCGCGAGCTCTTGCGAGAGATTGACCGTGTTGCGCTGGACGTGGTCAGTGCAAGGTGGCGTACCAGCTGGAGCCGCCGCCGGAGGCGCAGCTCGTTGTCGAGATGCACAAGAAGCGCCTCGTCATCCAGCACGCGGTTAACGACACCAAGGTGGCACTGTCGCGGCTCACTCGAGGCTCGCTCGCCCTCGCTCGTACCGCTAACCGGCGTGGAACCTCGTGGGCAGCACGACGAGGCCGAGTGTAAGCGGGCCATCCGTGCTGTCATCGCGCTCGAGGCGGCGCTGGAGCTTTCGCCAGAGGAGCTGCAGCTCGCGCCAGCCGACCACGAGTTCCTCGCCACCGAGCGCCGTCTGACTCAAGCGGACTGGAGCGTCGACGTCGCGCAGATTCCACTTGAGTCGGTTGCTGCCAGCGTCGAAGGCGACTCCGCCGGTGCTGCCACGCACGACGGTGAAAGCGCCTTCCAGTCGCACACTGCTGGCAGCGACCGCCACGAGGTGCACGAGTGGCTCGAGGCCTCTTGCTGGCGCGCCGGCGCGCTCCGGAGCGACTCGGACGCGTACTTCGACGCGGTGATGGCTAGCGTCACGGACGCGCTGGTGGAGCTCCTGCTCGTGCTGCCGCTGGCATCAGAGAGCGACGGCCACTCGGCGTCCGCGTCCCCCTTCGCTGCCGCCGCGCTCTGGCTGATCGCCTACCTCGGCGCCTCGGCGCGGACGAGCGGCGCAAGTGCGAGCGCCTCGCCGGCAGCGGCCAGCGCCAAGCTGTCGCTCTTCCTCAAGACCAACTACGAGCTCCTGCGCACGGTCGACACGCTCAAGCGCCAGCAGCGAGAGATGCGCGCGCGCCTCGACAGACTCCTCTCGTCGCTGGCGCAGCTCGAGCTCGAGCTACGTGAGCGCGAGCGGTTCGTCGCCAAGCTGTCGGCGACGAGGGCGACGCCGCGCACGGCCGTCGTCATGCCGGGGACGCCGTTCGAGCTCGACGCGCAGCGGCACTGGGTCCCTCCCGACGCTCTGCTCGTCCCCGAGGCGCTCTCCGCCGCCGAGCAACTCGGACTGCGGAGGGCAGAGCGCGAGCTCATGCAGCGGGACGAGCGGCGCTGGCGCCGGCTCCTGCGTGCCCAGCTCGAGTTCGACGCGAGCACGGCTATCCAGCGCGTGCGGCGCGGCTTCGTCGCCCGCCGCGCCTTCCTGAGCGAGATGCGCGCGCGGACGCGGGCTGCGCGCGTGCTGCAGCGCAACTACCTGCACTACCTGTACCACCGCGCGATCCGCCTGCCGCAGTGGTGCCGCGTCGGCCGCGAGGTGCTCGTGGCGCCGAGCGTCGCGCTCAAGTGCGCCGTCTCGTTCCAGTTCTACGCGCGCAAGGACTTCCCGACCGGCAACGCGCGCCGGGTCGAGGCGGCGACGTCCGTGGCCGAGCTCATGGCTGCGAGCCGCGAGGACGAGCAGTGCGCGGGCTTCTCGACCGACGGGACGCTCAAGCGCTTCGTGCCGCGCCAGCTCTCGCAGCTCAAGCCCATGGCGGCCGCCGTGGCGGCCAGGTCGCTCGTGGACCCGCCGGGGCTGTTCGTCAAGGTGCTGCCGGCGAGAGACGACCCGGCGGTCGTGCGGAGCGCCATCATCACGGCCGTGCCGCCCGACCGCTTCGGACTCGTCGAGGTCGCCATGGACGGACTCGCCATCTCCGAACGCGTGCCCGTGCCCAAGCTCTCGGACAGGTGGCGACGCGTCCGCGTCCAGCGAGCTAGAGACGCCCGCAAGCCGCGCGCGGTCGTCTTCGGCCGGGCCGCCAGGGGCCAACAGAGCCGCGAGCAAGAGGTCGTGCGCCTCGACGACAGCCGCGACATCGAGTGCGTCGTGGACGAAGAGGAGGAGAACGACGACGACGGCGATGCCTCGAAGCTCGAGCTCGCGTTCCAGGACCAAGTGACGCGCGAGGTCGTCGTGGTCGCTGACGCAGTCGCCGCGAGGCCGCCGCGTGCGTTCGAAGACGCGACGGAGCGCGAGAGAGAGATCGCTGCGCGCCGCCGAGCGTTCGAGGAGCAGCGCGCCGCCGAGTACGCCGCCAAGCGGCTTGCGAGCGCCGTGCGGCTCCAGTGCGCCTGGCGTTCCAAGCGCGCGAGGGACAACCTGCGCCAGCTGCTGCTGCTGCGCGTCAAGGAGAAGGAGCGCGAGCAGCTCGTGGCGCGCGCACGCGCAGAGCACGGCAAGAGCAAGGGCAAGAACAAGCACACTGGGCTCTTCGGTCGATGGCGCAAGGGCTCGTGACCGGCCTCGGAGCCGCAGCGGGTCCCAACCTACCGCTCCCTCTTCCATGCTCGCCTCAACACGTCATATCGGTCTTTCGTCGTGGCCGCACTATGCTCTCTCGATTGATCGATCGATCGATCGATCGACGCGGACTGCACGCCGCTCGCGAGGTCGCCGAGCCCGGTGAGCCAGTCAGTCTATGGTTTCTTCTTGTGCGCCTTGCGCGCGCCGCCGGTCGGCCCAGTCGCCGTCGTCGGGGACATGCCGGGGATCGTCGGCCGGCCGCTGGTCGGAGCTCTAGCTGCCGCCGCCGGTGACGAATGGTGGTGTTGGTGGTGCTGCTGCTGCTGTGGCTGCTGCCACGGGTTCGCTCCAAGCGCGGCCTTGGTCCCAACGGCGTGGCCCGCCTTGCCCGCTGCTGCCTTCGTCTGTCCATTCGCTGCCAGCGACGGCGACGGCGACGGCGGCGGCGGCGGCCGGTTCGTCCGCATGTAGAAGAGCAGGTAGGCCGTCTCGCACAGCGCCGCAGCCTCCGTGATCGCCAGTGCGTGCTCGTCGTTGTAGCGAAACCACTGGTCCTTGTTGTCGCGGCAGACGCACGTGTAGTGGCCGCCCGCGACGAACTTGCCCAGGTGGGATACGACCGCGAACAGCTCGTACCGCGGGGGGTACACCAGTCCTCCGCCCTCGCCGTTGCCGTCGACCATCTCGGCGCGGCACGAGCTCGACAGCAGCTGTGTCGGGAACTCAAAGTACGCCGGGTACTTGACGAACTGCGGCAGCTTGACTGGCCCGATCTCCGGGTGGTACGTGAAGCGCTTGATGTTGAGCGTCAGCACGACGGGGAGCGACTCCATGGACGTGAACCGCCGCATGGACGCGCCGGGGTCCACGCCCTGGATCTCCTCCACCGCGAACGCCTTGCGCAGCATCTCGTCCATCGTGTACGTCTTGAGCGGCTTGGCCGGGGCGCCGGCCGCCGCGCCAACCACGGCGCTCGTCTCCTGCGCCTCGAGCTCCAGGTTCAAGTGGAGGCAGTGGAACGGCTCGATCGTGATGGAGCTCTGCTTCTTGCCGCTCTGCTTGAGCTCCGAGCGCAGACTGCCCTTGAACAGCCAGTTGATGGGCGACCGCGCCGCGTCGACCGGGTTCTGCCGGAGCACGCTCGTCTTGCCGCGCTTGCCCACCTCGGCCCACCCGTCGTCAAAGTCTCCCCACGCGGCGCCGTCCGTCGCGCTGCCGTCGACCGCCGAGCCCGCGCTCTCCGCGCCGCGCTTGGTCTGCTGCTCGCACGCGGCCGGCAGCTCGAGCCCGCTCTGCTCGTACTCCGAGTGCAGGTAGTCGAGGAAGAACTCGAGGAACTCGAGCGCGTCCTCCTGCTCGCCGCGCATCTTCTGGAACTCGCTCAGCACGTCCATGAAGTAGCCGCTGATCCGGATGGGCTTGGGCGCCTTGCCCATCATGTCGCTGTACGCGCCTGCGAGGCCGAGGCGCACGCGCTCCTGCACTGTCGAGGCGCAAATGCGGCGCGCGCGGTGAGTCCTCAGGCTCCGAGCTGCCTCTGCCGCTCTCGAGCGGCGTAGGGGACGAGGAGAAACGTACGCTGCGCGAGCGTCGGCTCCTCGAACTCGCGCGTGAACGCCACCATGTGCCGCCACGCCTTGAAGCCCGAGCGTGATCCCAGCAGCTCGGGCGTCGAGGCCACGGCGCTCGAAATGTCGACCAGCAGGCTGCGAGACCACGAGCAGCAGCCATGGCGCCGTCAGACTCCGACCATGCGCGGGGTCGCTCGCCACCGCCATCGACTCACTTGAGGAAGGGCGGGCACGACAGGAGCGACTGCATGATCACGTTCTGGAAGCACGTGTTGCCTTGGTTCACCAGTCCGCTGCCGCAGTCTCCTCGTCAGTCCAAGGCTCGCGGCCACCAGAGCGACACGTCCGAGACCGAACGCACCGCTTCTTCATCTCGTTGGCCGGCGCCGTCACTTGCAGCCGCTCGAGCGCGCTCTGGATGGCCGCGTCGAACGGGACGGGCGCCTTCGGCGTCGCCGCCGATGACGACGACGGCGCCTCCGAGTTGGCGCCGGGGACCGCCGCGGACGCCGCCCATGGCGCCAGCTTGGGACCGCTGGGAGCCGGCGCGCCGAGCGCCTCGGCCCACGACCTGCTGGCGCTGGCCTTGGCGTTGCGCGCCTCGTCCTCCGCCGCTGCAAGCGCGTGGCCGCGCCACAAGGCACAGGGATCAGTGGTGTCCAGGCGACGGCGCCACAGTGGGATGCCCGACGACCCGATGCTCCGTCAGGCCGCGGCGCACCTTGGCGCAGCACGCGCTGCGTCTCCTCGACCGTGAAGTCGCCGAAGGTGATCACGGGGTCGCTACCTGTCGGTGCCGCGCCGATGCTCGTGCCCACCGCCGCCATGCTGGTCACTCCGGCGTCTGGAGCAGCAGAGCAGACTCTGGCGGATTGGGGAGCTCTGCGCGAAACGCGAAAGACCAGCACTCACGAGTGACTAGATGTATGTATCTACTGTTTCTAGCAGAATAGAGGTCCCTGATTCCGGGAGCGAATAGTGCGCTCGGCGGCGACTTCAACCAGATCAAGCGCGCGCTTCGCTCCAAGCCATTGCTCGGCTTCGAGCGTGCGGCCGGGCGAGCGGTGCAAGCGGCGATCGACCGAGCGACTCCAGATCGCCGTGCATTGGAGGAGTTAGCCTAGAGCAGCCGGGCGAACAGCGCGTGCGCGAGCAGGAAGGCGATCGCCAAGCCACCGAGGATGATCGAGATCTTGTAGTCTGTCGTGTCCCAGACGAGACGCGCGCTTGTCAGCGCAAACACCAGCGTGTCGAACGGAATCGAGACTGGACGTACCTAGGAGCTCGTCGAATGCGGCGTCGCCGGTCTTCCACGTGAAGCGCAGGTCGGGCGACACCGCAGCGTAGAACGTCACGGCGCCAGACAACAGGCAGAGCAGCCCGTTCCACAAGAACAGCGTCGTGGTCGAGCTGCGCTTCGAGATCACCGCCGGCGCAATGATACTGACGAGAACCGCCAGAACAGTCGCGACGGCGTTGGGGGAATCAACACGCAGCGCGGCCAAATCCTGCACGAACCAGCAACAACACGGGGCAATCAGCGCGCGACCACGACCGCGCGCGCGAGCAGAGGAGCGTACCTTGAAGCCTTCCATCGGGCCGTCGAGAAGGAGCGCGGCCTCCGCATGAATAAATAGCAAGAGAATAAATAGCACCAGCACGGCCATGAACGAGCACAGTCCGAGCCCCACGGTGCCACTAATCGCGCGCTTCGCGGCCGCCAGCACGACGGCGAGCCCGCCGACGACTTCGCCGCCATCCAGTGGGATGTCGTGGCGCAGCACGAACTTGTCCGCGCCGCCGCTCACCACGTGACAGAACGGCGATTTCTTGTCCAGCGACGGCACAAAGCTCATACCTGTGATCGCGAACGTGTGCTGATCCTGCGAACGCATCTTGTACGGCTGGAGCGTCGACGCCAAGAACACCTTCATGTCGCCCGAAACCGCGGCCGTGCACACGAACCTGTCGTCCTGACTCACGCAGAGACTCGCCACGGGCTTGTCGCCGGCGATAGCAGACGCGTCAACGACCCAGCGCCACTGCTCCGCGCGCTCCTGCGTGATCGACTCCGGCACCCACTTGAGCAGGATGGAGTCGCCGCGCGCTGGCGTCAGTACCGTGTACAGCGTCCGGCCGTTGTTCGCGAACTGCACGCAGCGGAACTGATGCTTCCGTGGACCAGGCAGCGGCTTGGTCGGCAGTGTCTGGAACGCGAGGTCCAGCGCGTCGTCCTTCGAGAACTTCCAGATCGGCGCCTCCTCCGTCAGGCGCCACAGGTGACATGACTGATCTTCTGAGCTGGACACCACGAGATTGCGATGCGACAGGTCGACGTGGATGCCGCGGATCCGCTTCGTGTGCCCGCGGTACTCTCGCGTGAGCGTCACCATCGCGTCTCCTCCCACCGCAATGTTCCCGACCTTCGGTGTTTCGATCGCACTCTCGCCTTGTCCGTGCTCCGGGGCGGAGCACAGCAGAGCAGAACTCGTGCCAGTCGCGCGGTCGGCAGAAGAAACCTCGCGGCTGAAGCTCCAGACGCGCACGACGCCGTCCTCTCCGCCTGTCAAAACAGTCGTATTGCCGACAAAGCAAGCCGTCGACTAGTGCCGAGCGCCATAACCCGCAGAGCAGAGCGTTAACGTCGATGCAGTGCAGTCGCAGCGCGACAGGAGGTCGCACCTGCGAGCTCTCGTGCTCGGCAAAGTCCGTGCGGAACTTGACCAGCAGCGCCAGGCTCTTGCCCTTGGCGTCAATCTCAAAGATCCAGCACGCCGCGCTCACCGACACGGCGATTAGCGAGCCCTGCAGCGAACACCTGGTCATTCCTCCGTCCTTTGACTCTTTGTGGCGTTCCACAACGCTCAGGGACGTACGTCGTGGGAGAAGGCGACGCCGGACGCGAGCTCCATGCCCGTCTCGACCGACATTTCCTTGGAGAAGCCCGACGGGTCGCTCTCCGATAATTGGTAAACGTCCTGGCGCAGAGAGATGCGAGCTCGTCAGCGCGCGAGAGAACCACCGCCACATGCGCAGCGAGCCCCGGCGCGCCGCCAAACACTTGAGCGAATGGCGCGCGCCGATCGGCGGAGGGATGCGGAGACGCACCACTGTGTTCTTGATGCCCGACTTGAGCGAGCCGCCGCCGCCGCAGATGGCGAACAGCCCGTGGGCGTACGAGAGCCCCATGACCGGGTACTTGACCAGCATCTTCGCGCGCCTCCGCTCTGTCTCCGAGTCCTGCTCGCTCCTCTCCTCTGTGCGTTCGTCTAATGCGCAGCCACCTCCGCCGCGCTCGCGCTCGCCCGTTTTTCCGTGACGTGTGCTCCCTCGCGGCAGCCTGGGGGCGGAAGCCTCGCCTCAAAAGACTGACTCCTTACATTTACCAACAAAAAGCGGTGCTTCAGCGAGGTTTCGATACAGTGACATACGTGGCGTCGTTTGCGCAGGCGAAGAGATACGCTGCAATGCTGGCTCTGGATCTCAAGTGGGCCAAAAGGAGAGAGCGCGGCGCGCCGCCGCCTGCTAATGCCCGCGGACGGTCTTCTATGCCTGGGATCGCTCGCCCACACCTTGGCCGGAGCCGCGCGCGCTGCCCTTCTCGTGGCGCGCGACCAGCGCGAGCGCGTTGAGATAGAGCGCGATGGAGATGATGCCGAGCACGAGTCCGCCGCCGAAGTGCACATCCTGCAGCGGGTGCACCTGCGGGATCCAGAGCACGAGCGCGAGCGCCGCGCACAGGAACGCAAGGAAGACGAGCGCCTTGCCTGCAGTGCCGACGAGCCGCCGCTTACCCTGAGGGAAACACGCGACGCTGACGAGCAGCGCGAGCAACCCGAGAGCGCCAACGATCGGCGCCGCGAGCTCGACGACGAGCGATGAGTAGCCGAGCGCGCCGCACGAGCGGTCGAGGAACGCGGCGAAGGCCGTCTCGTTCTGTGCGGCGAGCGCCGCGAACGTGGACACGTATTCCTGCTGCGCCGTCGCGTTCGCGCTGGCGCTCGCGGCCTCGTAGCCGCTGCAGACGCTCGTGTTGCCGAAAGAGGAGCCGAAGAGCGCGGGCGGAGGCACGCTCGACGGCAGGTGGAAGTAGAAGCACTGGTCGAACGAGACCGTGCTGGTCTTGCCCGTCTTGACGCTCGCGTCCGTGCAGAAGCCCCAGACGCCCGCCGTCAGGTCCGCTCGCTGCACGGAGCTCTCGGCGTCGCCCGCCGCGAAGCTCGTCGTGCTCCACAGCGGCAGCACCAGCGCCGTCGTGTTGAGCGCCACCGCCACGCACAGCGCGGCCAGCGCGACGCCGCCCGCGAGCGAGCACCCCATGCTTCCAGCGCTAGACTCGGGAGTGAGAACGAGAGGAGATCAATCGCACTTTAGCGGGATGCTCTCGTCCAGTAGGAGCTCGGAAATCCAGGACAGCCGAGAAGTGAACCCACGATCACAAGATGCGCCGCCAATGTGCGGCAACTGCAAGGCCGCTGCTCTCTCGCGAGCGCCATGGCGAGCGTGCACTGCTCTGCCAGCGACAAGACACACGCCTTACGACAAACCATGTAAAGACTCCGTGTTGGATGAAACGCACTCCTAGCTCATGGTCCTCTCGTCGCGCACTGGAATAGGGCTGCAGTTCCAGTCATTGCTATGCAGGGCGAGCAGGCAGAAAGCCGCCTTACTTGCCGATGGCAGCGTGGCGAGCGACGAGGCCGAGACCGACCAGGTAGAGCGCCGCGGCGATCACGCTGAGCACGAAGGACCCGTTGAGCGTGACGTCGTCTCCGTCTCCGAGCATGTGTGACTGCGGCAGCCACAGGATGAACGTGATGAGCGTCGAGAAGAACGCGAGCGCGACCATGATGCGGCCCGTGACGACGAAGAACGACTTGCTCTTGCAGCACGTGATGCCGAGCGTGAGGAAGATGAACGCGAACACACCCGCAGCCAAGCTGATCGCGCCGAGGGAGAGCGAAGCCGAGCCGAGAGCGCCGCACGACTTGTCCAGGAACTCGCTGAACGTGGTCTCGTTCATGCCCGCCACGTACGACAGCACGTTCGTGTACATGAGCAGCACCTCGTCGCCCTCGTCCTTGGACTGCTTGTAGCCGTCGCAGACGCTGTAGTCGGAGAAGTTGGACATGAAGGTATCGTCGATCTCGGTGAGGTCGTACTTGGACGACGTGTGGAAGAAGTAGCAGTGGTCGTACGTGAGCGACCCGTTTGCGGATGACGCGTCCGAGTTGAGCTCCACGTCGGTGCAGAAGCCCCAGAGCCCGGCCGCGAAGTCGGCGCTCGTGATCTCGTCCGACAGCGACGAGTTCACGATCGAGCTCGTCGTCCACATGGGGAGGATGAAGGCCACGATGTTGAGCGCCGTGGCCGTGAAGAGCACGAGCAGCGCCACCGTCCCGGCGCACGTGCACGCCATGCTGCCGCTTCTTCTTCTTCTTCTTCTCTCTCGGTCGTCTCTTGTCGGAGCGGCGGAATTCCCAAGTGGCACCGCTTTCGATGGCGCAGCCAGGCTCTTCTCCTTCGGCTTCGAGCAGCAGCCGCCTGATTTGTAACCCACGAATCTTTTTGTATGGCGCGTTGTATGCATCAGCGGAATGTCAGTTGCTCGACAGTCATTCTGTCCACATAATTGCTCCCAACATTCGCTTCGCACATAAATCAATATCGAAGGAGCGAAGCAAAAGACGTTTAACAAAGCGTGCACGGTACAGCCTCATGCCTCTTTATCTTGAAACCCAGACCCTCGGGGTATTTTGGTGACTGTGTTTTCGTATCGAGATTCCCCACCGTGTGCGTTTTGTCAAAAGGCACCACTAGGGGTTGGCGTCCGTCTGGACTGCCTGCCTCGGTCAAGTCCGGTGCGAGCTGGCGCTTCGGCCGCCGCAACGTGCGGCTCATGATGGAGGCCTCGGAGGCGGACGCGCTGCGGCTGCTCGCGCAGCACGTGTGCGAGAACGTGGCCGCCTACGCCGGACTGCAGCTCGAAGGTGCGATCCGTGCTCTCGCGCGCTAGTAGAGCCACCATGGGGCCGCCGGGTCTCACGCGACAGCCGCGCGCCGCGCAGCGTCCATGGAGGAGATGGCGCTGATCCGGCAGGTCGTGGAGGGCGTCAACGCCAAGTACGTCGAGATGCGGCGCGAGGCTAAGCGGCTCGGCAAGCTGTCCAAGGTGCTCAAGGCGCGAGGTGCGTCCGCCGTGGGTCGTCCGCGGCCTCGAGCGCAGCCGACGCACTGAGGGATGCGTGGCATGGCGTGGCCGCAGCCAACGCGATGGAGGAGAAGATGAAGACGATCGACGCGATCGACGAGGAGCTCACGGACCTGGAGGACATGGTGGAGCAGCTGGAACAGTACACGGGCTCGCTTCGTACGTCTCGCGCCGCCGCCGCGAGGCTTTATCCGTCGGCTCGGACCAGAGAGGCTGACGCGTGCCTGGCTGATTCCCGCAGAAACCAAGTTCGACCAGGTGCATTAGCCTCGGTGTGTGCCTACCCTGTCGGTGTCGGCGGCGATGTCGTGGACGCCATCGGGCCGGTTGCGGCGAGGGCGGCGAGCCCAGGGAGTCAGTCGAGCGCCGCCTGTGGTACCAATACTAGCGAAAGCGTGCCTTGGACCGCCGCGACGAGCGACGGCGGCGCTGACAGGCGCAGCGAACTGTAATTCTCCGGCTCACTGGCGCGCCAGGCGGTTGCCGCCGCCGCCGCCGCTGACGGTGGCGGAAGCGCTTCCATCTTGTGCCGCTCGCTCGCTTGTACAGCGCGAGGTCTATTTCCGGCTCGCTCGCCTTCTATATTTGCGCCGCTTGGCTCTCGAGGTCGCTGACTGCGTGAAGAGGAGAGGGGAGGGAGGAAGGAGGAAGGAGGAAGGAGCGAGGGGGAAACCGCCCGACCGCCCCGCCGCCGACCTCCTGCTGCGCCGCTGCCGCCGCCGCCAGCGCCAACAGCGCACGCACACTCCGACAAGAAGCGCGCCAGCGCCATCGCCCACACCTCCCCCTCCGTCTTCGTGTCACCTTCGCGCCAAGATGCAGAACATGAAATGCGTCGTCGTCGGGTGCGTGCTCGCTTGCTCGCCGTCGCTGGGAGAGCAAGACGGCGGCGGAGAGAGAGACTGACGCGGACGCTGTGGGCCGCAGCGACGGCGCGGTCGGCAAGACCTGCGTGCTCATCTCGTACACGACCAACAGCTTCCCGGGCGAGTACATCCCGACCGTGTTTGACAACTACAGCGCCAACGTGATGGTGGACAACCGGCCGATCAACCTCGGGCTCTGGGATACAGCCGGGCAGGAGGACTACGACCGGCTGCGGCCGCTGAGCTACCCGCAGACGGACGTCTTCCTCATCTGCTTCTCGGTCGTTAGCCGCGCGTCCTTCGAGAACGTCAAGTCCAAGTGGCTGCCCGAGATCCGCCACCACGCGCCAGGCGTGCCCTTCATCCTCGTCGGCACCAAGATCGACCTGCGCGAGGACGCCGAGACGCTCGACGCGCTGCGCGAGAAGAAGCTGGCGCCGACGACCAAGGAGCAGGGCGAGGCGCTGCGCGCGGAGCTCGGCGCCTACCGGTACATGGAGTGCTCGGCGCTGACGCAGAAGGGACTCAAGGCCGTCTTCGACGAGGCCATCCGCTGCGTGCTCACGGGCCAGCAGCACCCGAAGGCCAAGGCGCGCGGCGGATGGAAGTGCTCCATCCTCTGAGGCGCGCCGCGGCAGCTCGGTCCAGTCGCGCTCGCGCCATTTTGCTGCTATCATCATCATCAACAACAACAACAACATCGCCATCGGTCGGCCGGTCGGTCGGGAGACGCCGAACGAATGACCGCGCGCGCCACCAGCTACGATACCGCCACACAATAAACTAAGATTAGCTCCTCTCGCCGCTGTCCGTGCTCGCAGGCTCGCGCGCCGATCGCCCGCGCGTCGCCTCACCATGAGCGTGCATGGACTGCTTCCGTCGGGTCTGGGGGCGGCCCATACACAAGGCGAGATAAAGGACTTGCCGAGAAGAGTATACTATTTTCAACACAAAGCGCTGCCTCGCTCAGCCCTCTCGCGACCGAAACGAGCGCGTGATGGCGGACGGCGGCTCGGTCTGGACGACGTGGGCGATCAACACGCTGTACGCGGGCGGCTCGCTCTGCGCCGGCGCGCTGCTGCTGCTCTACGTGTTCCAGGAGAAGTTGCTGTACTACCCGACGATTCCTGGCGCGTCCAAGCTGACCAAGGAGAACCCACGCGGTAGGCGCGTCCCCGCTGGCGCTGGCGCCGGCGCCGCTCGCGTCGCCTCCTCGCGCGCGAATGACACGCTGGTGGCGTTTCTCCTGCTGCCTTCCAGGATACCGCAGCCCGGGCGAGTATGGCATCGACTATGAGGACCTGATGGTCCCCGCGAGCGACGGCGTGCGCATCCATGCGTGGCTGATGAAGCAGAGCGCGCCGGCGGCGCGACCGACGCTGGTCTTTTTCCACGGCAACGCAGGCAGTGCGTTCGCGCCGTGGCTCCGGCGTCTCAATTCGCTATGGCGACGACTCACAAGGCGCTGTGCCGCTCGCTTGGTGGCGCAGACATCGGCTACCGCCTTCCGAACGCCGTCCAGCTGTACCACAAGGTCGGCGTGAACATTGTGCTCGTGGACTACCGCGGGTTCGGCCACAGCGACGGAGAGCCGAGCGAGGAGGGGATCAAGCTCGACGCTGAGGTAGGCTGCTGTGGCTCGCGAGGCGGCGCATCGGACCCGTGCGTGCTGTCGAATGCACTCACGCACGTCCTCCTCGTGACGCCGCCCCGCGCTCAGGCTGTGCTCGACGCCCTCTACGCGCGCTCCGACATCGACAAGAGCAAGATTGTTCTCTTTGGACGCTCACTCGGTGGTGCAGTGGCCGTATACCTCGCGGAGAAAGAGCCGTCGCGGGTGCGTGCGTTGGAACTCGCTCTCGTTTCCGGACTCCTCTAAGTGTCCCTGTTGGTTCTGGCTCGCTCGCTCGGCAGGTCTCCGCGGTGATCCTCGAGAACACGTTCCTCAGCATCTCCTCCATGGTAGACTCCCTGATGCCGTTCCTCTCGTATGTCAAGTCGGTCGTGCTCCGCATGGACTGGAACAGCGGCGCCGTGATCTCGAGGGTCCGCCAGCCGATCCTCTTCGTGGCTGGGATGCAGGATGAGCTTGTGCCGCACTCGCACATGGAGACGCTTCGCGCGCGCGCGACGTCCAGCAAGAAGGTCGTGTGGTATCCGGTCCCGAACGGAACGCACAACGACTCGTGGCTGCGCGGCGGCGATCGGTACTTTGCAGAGCTGAGGCGGTTCCTGGCGCTCGTCGGCGACGATGGATGCGCGGCGGCTTCGGGGGAAAGCTGCGCGGCGGGCGGCGAGGGTCTTTCCGGCATCAACGAAGGGGCGATCCCGTCGATGCTGCAGCAGACGCTGGTGGGATCGATCAGCAAGAAGAGCAAGCCGCACTCGGAGTGACGCGCTGCGGCGATCAGTCCGTGAGAACGGACCCAGCGGTCGCACTACGATGCACTTGGTTGACCAAAAGCTACATCGTTTATCCGTGACTAGTTTGAGTATCGCGTTGGCTCGATTGTCAGCTCTTCCGTTTTGAGGAACCCATGGGGTGGCCTGCGGATCGTCGTAAGTCGACATCGAAATGCACACAGGCGTCACTGTGCAAGAGTGGCTACGCTTACATCGAAAAGCATGTCCTCTGAAGTAAGCATATTTTGGTAATAGCTTATTTAGTGATGAGAGAGCATTCAGTGCCTTCAACGAATCATCAGTTGGGTTAGTATTCGCCACTCACGCTCTTAGGTTTGCTGCTTTGCTTCTAGAAATGTTCTTTCAGCCGAAATTGGCATCGCTGGCTCGCTCCCTCGTGGACGAACGAAATAAACCTGCTCTGAGCGCCATCCACCAAACAGGCTTCAAGGTGGATTGACAGGAAAGTCGTCATTGCATGCATTTCTCTAAGTGATAGCGAGGTGTCAATGTCCGTTTCGAAGTCAAGTCGACTGTCATCGACAAGCCAGCGTGCAAACTTTGTTGAGGCCGGAAAGTACAAAATCAACTCTTGCCTTGGCGACTGGATGCTTGTTTTGCAAGCAAGAACATCGATTTCTTGTCTGTTTATGATCCGTGCGGCACGGACTGAAATGATCTTGGAATGATTTGCTGGAAAGTGCATTTTGCTGGGAACTTGTGAAGGCAACCGAAAACGAGATATTTGTGCAGGTTTGTAAGAGAGCACTCATTTACTCATATCACCGGCTTTCGTGCTGCTAGAACGGTTTGTGTCGTCACCACTCTGTGGCTATATCCCTCCCAAACCGCTGTGGTTGTGGACAAAACGGATCGTAGCAACTCGAGATCCGGTCATTTGTCAGACCACGGCACACATCGACTTTGTGGAAGAGTCGCGTCTTTAGATATCGCAGACGCAAGACACAAACGCACATAGTGAATAGAGTTGACGGGCGCTGTGTTGTGGAGAAGAGGAGGCGGAGCACGCACGCAGACGTGAAGAAAAGAATGAACGACAGCTGTGAGGTTTGAACTCACGCG
>JAADYC010000630.1:0-16231 GCA_023338135.1 Phytopythium kandeliae | reverse complement strand
GTCACATCGCGGAGCGCATCGTTCCCGTTGCGGATCCGACCGTCTTCGTGGGATTTGGAGACTGGAGTCGCCGCGATGGTATCAAGGGACATGCAACCGGACCTGTGAAGGCATTGAAGAAGGAGCTTGCGAAGCGCGCTACTGTTCGACCGATCGATGAATTTCGAACAAGCAAGCGATGCTATTACTGTCACGAAGACCTCGAAGACGTCGCCTTCCCGAAGATCGTGAACGGCAAGCCGAATGGCAAAGCCACATCCCGAAACGTTTTGCACTGTAAAACCAGTGGCTGCAAGAGTTTTTGGGACCGTGACGCGAACGCTTCGATGAACATCCTGCACGTGGCAACGGAGCTGCTCGAAGAGTGACCAAGACCGGCGTACTTGCAACGCGGTTGAAGAAGTTGGTAAAGAGCGAGAAAGCGTGAGTCCGGGAGCTTCGGCTCGAACCTGCTCACACGGTACAGCCCGTATTCTAGGTCGTAGCCAGTAGGTAGGCGCGCTCGCGAAGCGAGCGGTGGAAATCTAGTTTTCCTTCTTTTCTGGGATCCGATTTTCTCCAAGTCGCAGCGGCTGTACAAGCCAACGAAACGCCAAAGATCCAAATCTTTTTGCAGACCCCGCGGCGGCCTCTTGGCCTCACTATACCCGACCGGTCGCCCCCACGGCTCGCACACAACGCGATCGATCGGCCGGTCCGCAGCGAGCGAGCGAGCGAGCGAGCCA
This sequence comes from Phytopythium kandeliae, assembly GCA_023338135.1. Lineage (NCBI taxonomy): Eukaryota > Oomycota > Peronosporomycetes > Pythiales > Pythiaceae > Phytopythium > Phytopythium kandeliae. The sequence goes on along the minus strand of JAADYC010000630.1, from coordinate 15,506 downwards.
ACGAGCGAGCGACGAGCATGAGCGACTCCCGTGCCATGCCCGTGCGTCTCGGCGGCGGCTCCGCAGCCGGCAGCAGCTCGCAGCTCCGCGCCATGGACCTGCAGACGCGCGCGGGCGCGGCCACGGCCAGCGGCGCGCGCTACGGCGACGGCGGCGCGCTGTCGGCGCGGCACTTGCTGATCCGGCGCAAGCTCATGGAGCGCAAGCGGTTCGACTCGGCCGACTACGCGATGGACAAGAACAAGCGCCAGAAGGAGGGCGAGGCGGATCCGAGCCCGTCGACCGCCCAGGTTGGCGTCTCGGCCTTCTGCGCGGCGCTGGAGGACCGCCCGGCGCCGTCGCCCTTGACGATGGCGACTGCGACCACGTCCGCGCCGATGCGCATGGCGATGGGGACGGCGCAGTCGCCCTCGCCCTCGCCGGCCGCGGCGCGCTACGGCCGCCTCGCAGGCACCGGCGCCGCGTCCGCGCGCAGCATCTTGCTGCAGAAGAAGCTGCGCGAGAAGAAGCACTTCGACTCGGCCGACTACCAGCTCGCCCAGCAGCAGCAGCCGCCGGCGCCGCAGTCGCCGCTGAGCGTCGGCACGAGCGGCGGCGCGTCCCCCATGGACGTGGACGCTGGGGACGCGCTGATGGACTCACCGTCGTCGGCGCGCATGGCCGCGGCGGCGAGCGCCGAGCGCCGACTCGCGCAGATGAGTCCGTCCGTGGGCCGGCTGGCGGGCAGCGAGCGCTCCTCGGCGCCGGCGACCAGCGGCGAGCGGTTCTTCGTGCCGGCGGACAGTGCGGCGGCGCCGGCCGCGTCCAAATACGGCAAGCTGTGCGCGGCGCAGCTACTGATCCGCCGGCAGCTGCGCGACCGCAAGCGCTTCGACTCGGCCGACTATGCGATGGAGAGGCAGAGCGGTGGCGGCGGCGCTCGCCCGGCCGAGACCGAGATCGAGGCGGAGGTCGAGGCGGAGACCGAGGCGGAGACCGAGGTGGAGGCGTCTCCGCCGTCCATCAGCCGGCAGGTGCAGCACATCCGACTGTCGGAGGAGGCGCGGAAGCAGCCCACAGCCAGCGGATAGGCCATCGCCCGCCGTGTCCATCCTTGCTGCATCTCTCCGCCGGCGGCGCGTGCGTGAATAGTGAATGAATGAATGCATGAGTGCATGACTGGCTGGCTGGCGCCTGCTGCTACTGCGACGGTGACTGCTAGGCGCGGCGCTGACCTGTCGGTCGGTCAGTAGCCGGCGACGTAGCGGTAGCCCTTCCAGTCGGGCGGCGCCTCGAAGCCGCCGTCCTTGAGCACGGCCATGAGGTACTTGCAGGGTCCGTCTGCCGGCCGCAGCTGCAGCGCGTGTGTGAGGTAGTGGCGCGCCTTGGGCCAGTCGCCAGCCAGGTAGGCGTCAACGCCGCCGGCGGCCGCCTCGAGGAAGGCGGGCTCGAGCCCCTCGCGGATCTCGCGGAACTCCGGGTCGCCCTCGAAGTCCACCGGGAGCTGCGCACCCGTGGCTGGGTCCAGCTTGGGTGTGCCAAAGCCGCGCTTCATGACGGTCACGTCGAACGTGTAGACCGTGAGCGGCGTGTCGACGCCGCGCACGCTGATGCGGTCCATGCGGCGCAGGAACTTGCGCGCCGCGGGCGACACGAGCGCCGCGAGCCAGTGCGAGATGTTGATGGGCGTCGCGAACATCTTGGAGCCCGCCTCGAGCCGGTCGGCCATCTCGACGTGGGGAGAGATGTAGGTCGCGTCGATCTTGAAGCGCGAGCCGATGGCGCCCTCGACGGCCCAGCCCACGTGCATGCCGAAGCCCATCTTGATGCGGAAGCCGGGGCCGAAGCGCCGGCGCACGGCGTCGCGCGTCAGGTACTCGGTCAGCGGCCCGTCCGTGTTGGCGTTGTCCAAGTCGATGAGGCACTTGAGGAAGGCCGCGAGCGCCGAGTCGGCCATCTCGGTCGGTGTCACGCGCCGCGGCCGCGTGCCGGCGCCAGGGTTGGGCGGACACGTCACGGCCTGGTTCACGTGCACGCGGTCGGCCTCGGTCGGTGCGTCCGTGAAGCGCGAGAAGCACGCGAGCTCGCCGTCGCAGATCTTCCACGAGAGCAGGAAGGCGTCACCGACGTTCTTGTTGGCCATGCCGTAGTAGTGGTGCGTGCCCGTGTGCATGATATCGCCGAGCTTGTTGACATACACCATGACCTCTTCCTGCAGGCACTCGGTCGTGTCGGTGAACTGTCGGATGTCGCAGAAGCCGTAGATGGCCGTGATCTTCTTGCCCGGCAGCATCGGATCCAGCTCGCCGCTGCCCATGTTCTTGCCGATGATATCGGCACCCGCCGCGCCGAAGCCCACCTGCATGAGCGTGCCGACCTTGGAGAGCGTGAGCTCGAGTAGCGCCGTCTCGAAGCCCTGCTCCTTGGCGTTGCGCCGCAGCTGCTCCGTGTTCGCGCCGGACTGCGAGACGCTCGCCAGTGGATTCTCGGCCAGCTTCTGCACGATGCGCATCATGCGCTCGATCGGCTCGAGCACGAGCGTGCGCGTCGTGCGGATGAAGACCGTGGACGCGAGCACGAGCACGGCGATGATGAAGCTCGTCTTGAGGATGTTGTAGCCCGCACTCGAGGCCGACGCGCTCGCGATGTCGAAGATGGCGACACTGATGCACGCGCTCGAGGCGTCCGCCACGTCCACTACCTGAAGCGACGTGTTGAAGCAGCCGTACGTCTTGACGATGTTCACCTCGGACGAGCGGAACTTGGCCACCACGGCCGCGTAGTGGGGCAGCAGCTCGTCCGCCGTCCAGCCGTTTGACGGGTTCGCCTCGAGGCTGTACGCCTCCCACGGCGAATCGGCCGGCTGGAATCGCAGCGCCGCCAGGTCCGCGTACAGCTCGCTCTGCGTCACGTTGGTCATTTGCAGGTACACGAGCAAACCAGCGTCGCGCACGTAACCGTAGAACAGGCGCTGGTACTCGACGGACGAGCGCGCGGCCGCCATACCGGACGACACAACCGCGTGGATCATGCGCAAGCCGTAGTCCTGGTAGCGGTACTCGACCGTCGTGTAGCCGCCGTCGAACACGGGCAGCAACAGCACGAGGAAGAGCACGAGCACCACGACGCGCTGCACGGTCACCTCACCCATCTTGCTCCCGACCTTGCTCTCGACCATGGGCTGCTGGCCCTCGGCCGTGTTGATCACTCCCGTTGTGTCGTCGCCCTGGTGCTTCCACTTGAGGATCTTGACGATGCGGAACAATCGCACGGCGCGCACGACGCGCACGATCCGCCCGGCCTTGCTGCCCACCTTGGTGGCCTTGCTCGCTCGAATCGCCGTCGAGCTCGTGCTCGACCCGATGATCCGGTCCCACGCCCAGCCGATGTCGGGCAGCACCGAGAAGGTCGCGATGAGATCGAGCAGGAAGTAGAAGCTCAGCAGATAGTTGGGCTTGCCGAAGCACGATGCGAGAAACTCGAAGCTGAAGAGCACCAGACAGACAGTCGCGAGCGAAAAGAAGGCGTCGTCCGCCGAGATGCTGAACAGGCTCAGGCGGATGTCGTCCCCGAACAGCGCGTAGATGGTCACCACGAGCATGAGCACCGTGAACCAGCGCGAATCGAGCAGGGCCGCCGTGCGCCGTCGCCAGACCTCGCGCACCGCCGCCTGCTTTGGCGACAGCCACTCGCGGCTCAGGAGTACCGACAGCCAGGGCCATCGAGCGCGGAGACCGCTGTTGTGGGCTCCGCCTCCCGCCGGTATGAAGTTCTTCTTGCCATTGGTCGGGAGTTTGGGCGTCAGCTGTGAGTCCGGACTCGGATGCTTGAGGGTCACCTCGGGTGACACGCGGTGGCCACCGTTCAGCATGGCCCGCGAAGCAGCCGAGGTGATGTCAGAGAGCAATGTGAGTAGCGACGCTCGGAGCGCTTGCGTGGGTTTATGTTGTGGGAGAGCGGCGTGTGGACTGGGCGATAATAGCGGGCTGGTCGGTTTCCCCGATTGAAGGCAGTGCGCTCTGTTCGCGGGTATATATATAGCAGAACCCTCCAAGGCTCTGACTTTGACGTAAGGCTCAAAAAGGAGGCCAGTGGAGGCGGAGGAGGGGACCGCTCGAATGCGAGGAGAGCGAGATGGGTACAGAACAACAACTAAAGGGCAAGAGCGACGGTCAGTCAGCAACTTCAATCAGGTGGAGTGATTGTCAACGCGTTCATGGCGCCGACGCTTCGGGTCCGTGCCGCTTCCGCCCGAGTCTTCCGGGCGACCAACGCCAAGCCGCGCCGGTCTCCATATTTGCGCCTCCTTCTCGCTCGAATCTACGCGCGCGATGGCCCAGGGCTCGGGCTCGTACTACGAGGACTACATGCGCAGCAGCGCAATGCTCAAGCACTGCGGCGACGCCAGCCCCAGCGCCGCCGACTCCGTGCTGGGCTCGCGGAACGCCAAGAAACTGCTCACAGATCGCGGCGCTTACATCTCGTTCCTCGAGGTCCAGCTGGAGCGCGTGTCGGCCGCGTGTCTGACGACGCAAACGTTCGAGGCGCGACTGGCAGCGCTCGAGCGCGCGCAGACCGACAGCGGTGACAAGCTCGGGTCGCTGTCCAAGGTTCTGCGCCTCAACCAGGAGTTCATTGAGCAGAACCACGCGCAGATACGGGAGGAGGCTGCACGGGCGGCCGACAAAACCGACGCGTGGCTGGACAAGCTCTCGGCCGAGCTGCGAGCGCAAGACGCGCATGCCTCGGCGCTCGAGCAGCAGCTTCGCCGGTGCGATGAGGTGGTGCAGTCGCTCGTGGACGCGTCACGTGAGGACCGAGATCGCGCATCTAGCGATCTGGAAGAGCTACGTGCGTTCCTCTTTGCCCACGATGCGCGGTTTGAGGACATGACGAGGCTGCAAGGAAGTGTCAACAGTCAGATCGAGGAGCTACGGGAGATCGCCACGACCGGCCTCCGAAAGGTTGGTAACAGCACAGTAGGACTGACATCAGCGCGGCACGAGTCACAGAGCGCTGAATGGGCGTGATGCCGATCCTGCAGGAGCTTGAGCTGATCCGCTCGTCGCTGTCGGAGAAGGAGCTGCAGACGAACCAGACGCTGGGCGAGATGGTGCGTCGCTCGTTGCACTTTTCTCGCGTCTCTCAACTCACCGAAGGCTAACTACTGTGTGTCGAATCACCAGCGAAATGAGCTAGAACAGTTGGTGGGAGGCGTCCAGGACATGGTGGACGCGAGTGTTACGTGCGCTTGCGACGGCATCAATCGCCAACTATCAGACCTGCGGCAGCAGGCTCGCGAGCGAGATTGTGAGCGCGAGCGCGAGACCTCCGAGGTCAAAGCAGTCCTGAAGAAGTGTCTTGACACGCAGCATATGCTGAGCGCGACGGTCGTGGCGATCCAGACCGAGGTTGACAGTGCGCTGCACAATGGACGGAGCACGTCGGAGAGCAATACCGAAGTAGTCGCGGCCGCGGTCGATGAGTTGCGAGAGAATCAGGAGGCGCTGCGGAACGCACTGCGGATCCTCGAGGCGTGTGCCAAAGATGCACAGGAATCGAGTCGATCAAGTGTTCAGGCGTTGAGTGCGCGATTCGAGGCAGCTGACAGGGCGATCGAAGAACTTGCGCGCGAGTCGCTCGAGCGAGCGGGCGAGATGGTGCGGCGATAGTCGATGCGGCTTGTTGCCCGACGGTATAATGACGCGTGTACCAATTGCGTCGTGAAGCGCCATATAGTCGTGAAGGCACTGGACCAAATCGAGCGGCAAGTCAAGGTAGACGCAGACAAGGCTTCAAGCTGCGCGGTAGGTCATCGTCGTGGCTCTGGCAGGTGGTGTGAGTCACGGCTCTTGACGTCGTGCTAACTCTGAGTCAGGTCGCAGCCATGCAATCTGAGCTGGAGGCTCACAATTCGCGCCTCTCATGCATCTCTGACGCGTGAGTATCCTCCGTAACAAGCCTGATAGAGCATTGCCATGTGGAAGCGATCGATTCTAACCGATGCATCCCTGTTCCGCCAGTATGAGTGAGCGCATCGGGTCGGTTGAGCGCGATCTCGAGTCTCTGCAGGTAGGAAGCATGCTCGAGCCGCGTCGATACTTCGCTCATGTGTTGCTCGCTGCTTCCTGGCAGCAGATACGACTTCGCGTCACACCCGGTCACAGAGCGAGTATTCAGCGTACGCAAGACGTTTTGCTGTGTGGCCGGCGCAGCTCGAGTGATCTGATGCGCCACTTGTCGCCTCAGATCCTACACCGACTCCCACGAGCTGGAATAGCGCGCTGCTGCCACATCCACCCTCTCAATGGCATGGCGAGCACGCTGGCGCGCTTTGCGTTGATGAGAAGTACTACTTGGAGCGTATCCAGGAGCTCGAGCAGCAGCTACATCAGCGCTCGCAAAAGGAAGAAGAGCGTCGTCTCATTCTGCAGCGGTCCACGCAATCTCGAGCCTCCTCTGCATCGGCGGCGGCGTCTCGCTCGTATAGCGGGAGCGAGTTGTCGGAGCCGAAAAATGGCCAAAGCAAAGATAGCAGCGCCAGAAGTGAGAGCGGCAGCGCCAGCGGCTCAGGGAGATCAAGCCAGAAGAGCAGCAAGGCATCGACTACGGCGCCTGGCGCAGCCCGAAAGGTGCGAGTCGCGCAGAGGCGAGCGTGCGTTGCCAGCGTTCTGATCGATGCTGGTGGCTAGAAGAAGTCCAAGCAAACGGAACTCGAGTCTGTGCGGGCCACAGCGCCAGCGCGCATCTCGAGCCGCACACAGGTCAGGTCGCTTTGTTCCCGGCTCTGTGCGGCGACTCTCGATCTTACGACTGACGAACAGGCTGCCGTTGCTGCTCTGACTTTCCAGGCACCGTTAGGAATAGCGCGCCGAGCTGCGGCTCACGAGCGAGAACGAAAGACGCGACTCAAGTGATACATTCGGGTAGACAAAACACCGCGTGCGCATCACGAGCATGCCGCCTTGCCGGTTGCGATCGCTTGCTGCAGGTACTTGACCGCGTCTGCTCCGACCACGATGTTATAGTCCTGCCGGCGTCGCAAGTCAAGAGCGCTCGTACGTTGCAGTTCGCGAGATCCACGCCAGAGTCCGCCCATCGTACCTCGAGCATGCGCATAATGCGGTCGGCCGCCTCGCACCGCTCCTTGACGACAACCGCCACTGAGTGTTGCTGCTGGCGCGAGAGCGGACGGCCGGGCGGCGGTTGAATCGATACGAGCGCTAGCGCAGCAATGCCATCAGCAGAACAGGTTAGACTCAAGCGTCGAGTGCGGCAGCTCGACACAAACGCACTGATGGTTCGACGTGTCTCGGCCGCGATCTCCGTCTGTAGCACGTGGATGAGGTGCTCCTCCTTTCGTCGCTGGCGCTCAATCATCGCCGTCGCGGGTGGCATCTGCTCCGCGTGTCCGATCGGCGAGCGTCTGTGCAGTTGCAGCAGCAGCAGCGATGAGGGTCTGCTGAGCTTGTGTTCGTCTGCGAACAGCCGCAACGGAGCGAGCGAACCTGTTAGCGCGACGCGGGACACGGGACGCCACTGCCGCCGCCGAGCGGTCGCAATGGTACGCCTGCAAGTCGTCGAGTGCGCAGTGGCGCTTCCGCGCGAGCGTCGTCTGCGTCCACCGTCCAGTGAGTGTATCGCCTTCCGAGGTGGGCGAGGCCGTGCATACAGCGACGCACCGAGGCAAAGAAGGCCTCTCTGTCCTCGGCCAGCTCCTTCTCCCGTTTGAAGAACTCGGGATCCTCGGCCTCGACGCCAGGCGGGGGCGGCAAATAGCAGTGTTGGAGCGCCTCGCGCGACAGAGATGGAGAGCTGCGGACGCCCACGCTGCCGAGCGCATCCTCCATGAAGCGCCGCGAGTCGCGTCGGACGCCGGCAAGCAGCGCGTGCAGCACGTCCATCAGCGTCGTGGGCGTCCGGTCGAGAGTGTCGCTCGACGGCGGCAACTGCGATGGAGATTGAGCCTGAGCCTGCGACTGCGACTGTGGCCGCCGCGAGGCTACCTTGGACGTCGAGACTCGGCTCGACGCCTGACTCGGGATCGGTGGGAGGCGGCGCGCGCTCGTCACGGCGCGAGCCGTTCGCCTCGAGCCCCAGAAGACCCCGAAGCCGGGCTCGGCCGCTGGGCTCAGAGCGTCGTCCATACACTAGTAGCTTGTCCTCGCGCGACGCAGTGGGTTCTATTTCTATTCTTCATGCAGTCGGCCGGTGCCAGAGCGCGAACATACTCGTGGTGCCGTCGACGGCGACGCGCTCGACGTCGAGCGCGAGCGCGTCGCACACGCGCAGGAAGTCGCCGAGCGCCGCGTCATCTCCGCGGGACTCGTGCGCGATCAGCGCGAGCGACTCGGCGTGACTGAGCGCGCGGATACTGTGCGCGAGCTCGCGCCACGAGTCGGCGCCGTAGATCGGGTTGATGCAGTCCGACACGAGCACAAGGTCGAACTGCGCGCGCGGCAGGCCGGCGGTCAGCGCGTCGCTGCCCCAGACAAGCTCGCGCACGCTCAAACGCGCGCGCTCGCCCTCGTCCGCCGCGTTGGCGCGCACGTTGCGGCGCAGCAGCTCGACGGCCGCGCGCTGATCCGTCAGCACCACGTCGGCGCCGAGCGCAGCCGCCACGAGTCCCACGAGCCCGCAGCCGGCGCCGAGCTCGACCGCCGAGACGCCAGCTCGGAGCGGACTGGGTGGCAGTCCGCGCCGCCGCTGGACGGCCGCGACGGCGGCCGCGACGTCCCGGAGAGGACGCTCGGGCGGGGAGAAGCACGCGGGCGGCGCGGCCGAGAGCGCCACGAGCCGCTGCGAGAGGAAGCGGCTCGCCGCCCACACGGTGGACGCGGTCCAGGCATCGTCGAAGATCGGCGCGAGCTCCTCGCCCGTGAGCGACTCGGACAGCGCGAACGGGCGGCCCGCGACCTCGACGCGCCGCTGGAGCGCCATGGCTGGAGCGCAGCCAAGTCGGACCGATCGATGGCGGTCGGTGGATGGATCGACTGGCGGCAGCCGTCTGTCGTGCCTCCCGTTTCACGAGAGTTGACAGTATCTAGTCTAGGAGGCTCTTCTGCAATCCAGGGTAAGCGTGCTTGAGAATGTATGAAATACACTGCGGTAGATATGCTATTCTACAGGATATCGATTTGCACGCGTTGAGAAGAGTCGGAGCAACCGACCTCGCTGGCTGTTGTTGATATCGCCAAAGCCAAAGCAGGACAAGTTGTCCCTGCGACGAAACGACGCTCGCTGGCTAGCTGTCTCCGCCAGCATTCGCGTCGACCACAGCGGCGGCGCCGCCCATCGAAGGCGTCCCTGGTGCTATAGAGCCGTCCTAGATACACGCGCTGGCGAGCGGAAACGGGGCCAGGTCGGGACGAGCATCGTCGGCGGTGGTGACGGCGGCTCCGTCGGGATCACCATGCTTCGTGCGCCGCCTCTCGACTAAGCAATAGCCCGCGCGCCGCCCTCCCTTCAGGTCTGCAGCACGCCATGACGACGAGCGCATTAGTGTCGTTGGCTAACATTTGGATTGTCAAACTCGCCTCGAGCGGGAGAGCGCCACCGACTGGATGGAAGGAATCTCGCCGTCGGGCCGCCGGCTTTGGGCTGGGTGGCAGCTCATCTGGTGTGCCAGGTCATCCAGTATGGCAAGGCATCGTCTTAGTAAATCCCGGACCTCGCAATATAGAACGTATCGAATATCAAAGTGCACTCGCCTCTTTCCGGGCTCGGAAAGCGCGCACCCTCCCTGCAACAAACACGCGCGCTACGGCCAACGCGTAGAAGAGCGGCGTGTCCGTTTGGAGTAGGTCGATTTTCCTCCAATCACGCGCGCGCGAAATCCAAAGACGCATCCCCCTCCTCTTCGCCAGCTGGGAAAAGAGGCAGCGACCAGTTTGCAGCTTGTCCTGCGCGCTGGGTAGTGCGTCGAGGAGAGGGGGGCGGCGTGATTGGCGGATCGAGTCAGAGGGCGATTTGGCGCCGTCGGCCCTCTCGACCTCGCGCCTGTCGGATCATCAAATCTGTCAGGTCATCAGCGACGGCTGGTGCTATCGTGGCGCTCGCAGACTCAAACTCAGTATCTACTCCTAGAGGCTTTCAAAGACCAGAGGCTACGGAAACCGCTCGCCGGTTGCGCGGGCAGGCCAGTTCGGCCAGCCAGCGGTCGGCGGCCAGACCGCATTCGCGCGCGCCGGCCTGAGCCCCGAAGACTCGAGGCAAGAGCAGCAGGAGGCATGCCGCTGCCGCGCGGCGAGGCGCCCACGTCCCCGCCGGCGACGCCGCCGCCGCTGCTGCCGTCGTCGGCACCCTCGGGCGTGTCCGCGCTCTCGGCCGAGCTCTCGGCCGCGCTGAGCGCCGCCAAGATGCTGAACCTGGGCAAGAAGCGGCGCCAGACGGTGACGGCGCCGCCGCGCGCGGCCGAGGCCCCGGAGCTGGACGAGGACCCGCTACGTCCCGCGCGCGCGCCGCGGCGCGGGCACCAGGTGGATACCAAGGTCCCCGCGGCGGCAGGAGGCGGCGCGGCGCTCGCGCGTGCGGGCAGCAGCGGATCAACGGTACTCTCGATGGCGTCAGCGCGCTCATCCGAGGACGAGCCGCGTGCGCTCCCCGCCGAGCGTCAGCGCGCGCTCGTGGACTTCGCGGACCGGTCGGTGGACGACGCGTACAACCTGTGCCACGGTTTCGGCCGCGTGCGCTGGGCACCGTCCAAGACGCGCGAGGGCGTGGCCATTCACCGCGCGCGCGGAGAGGACGACTCGATCCTGGACGCGGCCGTGCGCGGCCGTTGCAACGTCCAGGCGACGGTCGGCGAGCTCATGGACGCGCTCATTACGGAGAACACGGCCGAGTTCGTCGCGCACGAGGGTTCTGTGAACCCGACCGAGTTCCTGGACGGCCAGGTGCTGCACACGCTCGTGCCGCGCACGCCCGAGGACCGCTTTGTGTGCGTCAAGTGGCACTGTGTGCGCTCGCTCGCGCCTTCGGTCGCCAAGCACCGCGACTACGTCTACGTCGAGGTCGTCGACAAGTTCCGCGATGCCAATGGTCGGCTCGTCGGGTTCCGGCTGTCCAAGTCTATCGAGCTCGACGAATTGCCGCCCGTACGCACGGCACACGTGTTTGTGCGTGCCAAGACACTCTCGCTGCTCACGTTCGCCGAGACAGAGGACGGCGGCGGCGGCGGCGGAACGCTCGAACTCACGACCATGATGATCAACGATTTGGGCGAGCGCTTACCCGCATGGCTAGTGCACAAGGTCGTCGAGACGGCCGCCATGCGCGCCGCCTGCCTGCGGGACTACATCAACCAGCGCCGCGTCGACTTCCTCGTTTACGCCAGCCCAAGCGACATGGTCCCTCTCAGGTATGTAACGATCGGACGCCGTCGTCACTCGTTCGCGCACTTTGGCTTACTGACCGACCGCTGTCTTGACGCGACGCGTGCATCTGTAACGTGTGCGACCGCAGCAAGCGGATCTGCTGCGTCGTGTGCACCAAGAGCTTCTCGCTCGTACGCAAGAAATACAACTGCGCGGCGTGCGGAGACGTCGTGTGCGGGCAGTGCTGTGTGCACCAGCTTGTGACGGCTCCCGGGCTATCGCTCGAGGGTCCGGGCAAGCGCAAGGCGCGCATCTGCATCAAGTGCAGCAGTAGCATGACGACGCGCGAGCTGCCGCGGCGACGCGGGTCGCTACGCCCGAGTAGCGAGTCGTCATCGTCGGGGCGACCCAGCAGCCAGCGCAGCCTGCGGTCGGATGAAGCAAGCCGCAGCTTCCTCTCGGACGCGAGCGGCGGCGGGCTGTCGATGGAATCGCGGCCCAGTTCGTTCATGGAGGATGCAGGCGCCGGCAGCTTCTCAGCTGCGAGCGGCGGTCGCAAGCCGGCGCCGGCGGGCATATACGCGCTGCGTCAGCAGTCGGCGTCCATGGGCAAGCGCATGAGCGAGCGTTCATCCAAAGCCTCGACGTTGTCGTCGACCGAGGACATGACTGCGAGTGGACTGCACGACGACGAGTCCGGGGACGACGCGGATGACTCGGCCGAGGTCGAGCAGCGCTTCCCGCGGATGCTTGGCGGCAGTATCCTCTCGTCCGCGGCACCCGTGGAACTCGACCTTGGCGTCGGCAAGTACAAGGAGTCGTATAAGCTACAGCCGCAGACAGCCGAGGTGCTCGAGCTGAGCGACGACGACGCGGATGTTGCCGACTTCACCAACACAGAAGGTAGCGGCGGCCGACGGACGGGCCTCGTCGCCGTTGCTGATACTGATGCCAACGCGCTGCACCTCACGCCGCTGCACGCTGAGACGGTCGATATGGACGTGGAGGTCGCGAGCTTCCTCACAAATGAGGAGAACTCGATCGCCAACGGCGACGGCGCTAGCAGCGGCGACGTGTCGGACTCCGACTCGGACACGTCGGGCTTCCTCACGGTCGATGAGAACTCGCGCATCGTGCGCATGTCGTCGTCGCTCTCGGCTCGTGCGCGCACGCCGCCTCCGCAGCTGCCAGCCGACGTGGGCGAGTCGCTGAGCGTCATGGACGGCCTCATCGTCGAAGAGATGGTACCTGAGAACGCGAGCAGCAAGCTGGGCGACACGCGGAGCAGCGGCGAGCAACAAGACGCTGAGACGGTGGAGGCGGCGAGCGAGGACGAGATTCCCGTGGTGATCCACCGCGTCGCTAAGCGCGTGGTTGTGGGTGGTGGCCGGCGCAGTCGCGAGCGGAGACCTGTGAATCCGAAGGTGCAAGCTGTCGTCGTCGAGAGCATCGCCGAGTCGGAGTCCAAGCAACAGCAGCAGCAACAGCAGCAGCACCAACAGCAGCAGCACGAGGAAGCGAATGGCGCGACCGACGCATCGGCGGCCGCGCCGCCGGCGCCGACGATTCAACTGGCCGACCTGCAGGTGCACCTGGATCGCATGAACGAAATCTCGGAGAGTCTGCGCAGCCTGCGGTCGGGCATGGCAGCGACGGAGAAGAAGGCGTCGACGCAATCTGCCATGGCGGCGCTCGAGAGCTTCGAGACCAAGGCGAAGGCAGACGCGGCCGCCAAGATCGCCGCTGGCTTCGTGAGCGCCTTCGAGCGCTCGCGTGGCCCCGCGGAGCGCGCGTCGCTATCGGCGGCGGCGTCAACGGCGGCGCTGGCGTCCAGTGTGGCCTCGCTGCTCGCGCGTCCGCGCACGAGCCTGTTCAACCTGACGCTGGCCATGGGCGACGGCAGCTTCCGCGAGTACCTCGTCGACTCGAGCTTCATGGACGTGGCTGAGAGCGCAGACGGCTCGGGCGTCGGCTGGAAGACGGTGCATTCGCGCACGACCGGCAAGGTGTACTTTTACAACGAGAGCTGCGGACTCACCTCGTGGACGCTGCCCGGCCCGGACACGTATAAGGGCGCCGTCTACATGGTGCTGTGAGCGCGGAGCCGGTCGCGGCCAGCGGCGCGCGAGGATCTCCAGTCGGACTGCGCGCGGTGGCGCCAATACACTCATTATTTAGCGACGGACGCGACGCTCGCGCCACGCGATCGATCGATCAATCGACCGACCGACCGAGCAGCCAACCAACCAATCCTCCCATCCATCCATTCATCCACCCACCCATTCTTGCACCAGTGCCTCGTCCTCACTTGTACGGGCAGTCGGCGGACCGGTGCGCGGCGCTGGGCATGCCGCAATGCGCGCACTCGGCGTCGGCGGCGTCGGCGGACGGCTTCTTGTCCATGATGGACTGCGTGAGCGAGGCCAGTCGACCCGCGAAGCCGCCGGCCGGCGGAGCCCTGGCGGTCACGGGCACCGGCGGAGGCAACGGCAGTGCCGACGAGGCAGTGGATGCCGTATCCGTGATTGCAGAGCCTCGGTCCTCCTCGCCGTCGTCCTCGTCCTCGTCCGAGTCGTCCTCGTCGTCCGTGAAGGCGCCGGAGCGGTGCGGCGAGCCCGGGCGAAAGGTGGCGAAGCGGATGACCTTGTCCTTGCGCGCGAGCTTGCCGAGCAGCTGCGTGACCTCCTGCAGCGACATGAGCGATGCGTTGTGCTCGTTGATGCCGATGATGTACATGCCGGGCTGCACCTCTCCGTGCTGCTCGATCGGGCCTTTGCCGCCCGACGGCAGGTTGGTGAAGCCGTGCACGACCGCGCACTCCTGGATGCCGCTGTCGAGCAGCACGCCGAGCGGTCCAGGCGGCACGCGCACCTCGACGACCTCGTCGATCTCGTTCTCCGACTCCGAGTCGCTGTCGTTGTCAAAGAAGGCCTGACCCTGCAGCATGGCGTCGTACTGCTGCGGCATGGTGACCGGGATGTCGGCGAACTGGTACTCGAACGCCTTGAGCTCCTCGTAGAACGGGTTGGCACCCACGATCTTGTAGTCCGTGCCGGCCCACAGGTGCACCAGCTTGGCCTCGCCGTTGTCCTCGTAGTGCAGCGCGCGCAGGCTGCGCGTGCGGATCGCTGTCGACGGCTCGAAGAACACGACGGTCGCGCGCCGGCCCAAGTGCGACACCACGCGGCCGTTCAGGCTCTCAGGCTCCTTCATCGGCGCGATGCAGCCTTGCGATCGCAGCAGCTCGATGATCTGCAGGTGCCCGCGCCAGATCGCCAGGTCCAATGCAGTGTACCCGTCCTGCCGCATCGACAGCGCATCAGTCCGTCAGTCCTCCCGTCCGCCTGTCCGTCCGTCCGACCGACCGACCGACCGCCACGCCATCGCTCCACCACCGAATATTGGCTCGTACGTGACCATCAGCGGCCGCTCGTTAGGTTCGGATAGAGCGAGGATGCAAGACGTACGTCCGTGAGCGCGAGAACGTCGGCGCCGTACTGGAGCAGCATCATGACGATCTGCGTGTTGCCCACGATCGCGGCGCAGTGCAGCATGGTGAAGCCTCCGCTCTGTGGCAGCAGCAGGCGCACGAAAAGCATCAGCGCCGGTGGGAAGGGGAAAAGAAGCTAAGCGAGGGAAGGAGCGGGTCCGTCGGGGCGAGACGGCCGAGTTGCTCGTGCCAACTGACTGTACCTCCGTGAGCGCGCCAACATCGGCCTTGCCGATCTTGAGCGTCAAGTAGCGCCGCGTCTTGTCCACGCTGCCCTCGAGGATCGCCTCGCGCAGGTACTGGTTGCTCTTGACCTGCAGCAGGTTCATCGTCCGCGCGCGTCTCCTCGCCTCGGCTGCCTGCTTCTCCTCTTTCTTCTCGCGCTTTAGAGATGTATCAGCCGAGTGGGTGAACCCTCCTGCTTGCCAGGAAGGATCAGTACCAGTTTTGAGAGTAAGGTGATCAAATTATAAGGGCTTTCATTGCTCGAAATGTGACTCAGTAGCCAGTGAGAGGCAAAACCGCTCTGGCACCACGCGGAAGCAGACATGATCGACATGTTATCTCACAACTGCAGCCACTGCTGCTGCTGCACCATGCGTCGGTACATGCCGTCCGACTTGCGCATGAGCTGATCATGGCTGCCGAGCTCCACGATCTCGCCGCCAGACGTCACCGCGATCACGTCCGCGTTGCGCACCGTCGACAGCCGATGCGCCACC
>JAADYC010000629.1:0-16232 GCA_023338135.1 Phytopythium kandeliae | reverse complement strand
GCTTCTTCCTCATTCTCGTCACCGCTATTTCCATCCGTTTCCGAGTCCGAGTCCGCTTCCGAGTCCTCCTCCTCCTCCTCCTCTTCCTCTTCGTCCTCCTCTTCCTCTTCGTCCTCTCCTTCAGCCTCCTCATCGCTGACAGGAACCGCGCCAAAGCGCTGGTCGACCTGGTATCCATCCGCGAGGTCGTCATCGGTGGGTGGCATGATGATGAGCTGCGGCTCCTTCTTCTTGCCCTTGTCCTTCTTCTTGCCCTTGCGGCCCTTCTTCTTCTCGTCTTCGTCGTCGCTCGACGCGCTCTCCTCCTCGCCCTTCATGCGCGCTATTCGCTTGCGCTCGAGCTCCTCAAGTCGGTCGTGCTCCTTCTTGGCGGCCTCCTCTGGCGACAGCCGGCGCTCTGTAGCTTTCGCCTTGGCTTCGAACGCAAACTCCCGCGTGAGCTTGTCGAACTCGTCCATCGGCCCGCGCTTCTCCGCGTCCTTGTCGTTCGCTGACCCGCGTGTGGGTCGGAATTCGAGCAGTCCGCGAATGTCATCGAAGCCCTGGTCCAGCTGCTCGGTCGCGTCGTCCTGGTTAGCCTTGGTCTTCTGCCGCTCGGCCTTGAACAGCTTGGCCTTCATCATGACCTCATGCATGACCTCCTTGTGCGTCTTCTTGCGGTCCGGACCAGCACTGACGCCATCGCCCTTGCCGTCGTTCCCGCCGCCGAAGTGCAGCTTGTTGACAATGTCGCGGTCCAGCTGCCGGCCCTGCTCGTCGTCGTTGTCGAACTCGTCCATGGGTCCATCAGCGTTGCGTGCGTCGTAATCGTCCGTGATCTTGCGGCCCTGGTGCGTCAAGAAGAGCGCGTCGTCCTCGCCCTCGTCCCCATCCTCGTCCTCGTCCTCCTTGTCCGAGTCCTGCAGCGCAAAGAGCTGCGCGTTGCGCAGTCGGCGCTTGCGCTCCGTCTGGAAGCGAGCCATCATCTTGTCCTCGAGCGACATGGTCGGGTCCTGCTCGCCCAGCCGCCGGTCGCGGAAGTCGTTGCTCTTGTGGCGCGCGCGGAACTCGGCGCCGAGCGTGCGGCGCCGCTTGAGCTCGGCCTGCGCGCGCGCCTGCGCCACGTCGCGGCCCGCCCCCTTGACGCGCTTACCCAGCACCTCGTACTTGGCGCGACCCACGTTCCCGCGCACATCGAACGGGTTCGCGCCGCGCGCCGACGACATGCGCGGCTTGGCGGCAGCGCCGGAGGCATTGGGCTTCTTGCCGCTGGGCTTCTTGCCGCTGGGCTTCTTGCCGCCGCCCTTACGCTTGAACATGGCCGATCTGGAGCGCGCGAAAGGGACCGGAGGAGCCGCGGGAGACTGGCGGAGACGGTGGCGCGCTCGGACGGCGAGCAGCTAGCGATGGGGCCGAGAGAGAGAAAGAGATGAAGACCAGGACGGGTGATGCCCGCTGCTTGTCGTGCGCGAATGGATGTTGAACGGCCGTTTGGGCGGCGCCAACCACCAACCAAGAGGGTACGCGAGCGGGGTACGGGGTACGCTTACGAGTTGGTATCGAGACGCAGGAGGTACGCATGTGTAATGTTCGAGTGGCCAATCCGGGGGCGTCGGCTGGGATATAATCGCGCGTGATTGGCCGGGACTGTTGCTCTATGAATAGCCGCGGTGAAGAAGAGCGCGGGGAAGGTCAAGTGTTTCTCGGAGGGGAAACCTTCATTTTAGTGACATTTCGGGGCGATGTCCGTGCGGATCTGAACCTCCGACTGGGGTGTTCATCTTCGTTTTCGTATGTTGTCGGTCCATCAGTTGAGGTCGCTCCAATTTGGTACTCTTGGCATCTGTATGCCCGACAGCAAAAGGTTCGTATCCCCAGGGTCTCCCTCTCGACAGTGACCCGCATCAACTGGAGCCATCGCCTTTCGAGCGGCGCTAAACATGCCGACCTCACTATTGAAAGGCAAGGAAACTCGTCGGAGCGAGACCGCCGCCGATCGCCCTGCTCCCGCGCCGCCGACGCCCCGAAGCTCCATGGACGAATCGCACGTCGCCGCAGTGCCGGAGGAGGGCATGGCGCTCGTGAGCGCACTGGATGACGCGCTGCTCGCTCGCCACGGGGCCGCTGAACCCAAGGACGGAGCCAGCATGGACGGCGAGATGGAGACGCTGGACGATGTCGACATGGATATGGACATCGACGTGGACGTGTTCCGTCCCAGCGCTATGCTTGATACGCGGCTCGATGAGGAGTTTGGCTGTACGCGAGACTTTGGCGGGCTCTGGCGAAATGGTGCGTGCGCTCATGAGCCTCCTTGCTCGCTTGCTTCCTTCCTTCCTTCCTTCCTTCCCTCCTCCCTCCCTTCTTGCTTCTCTTCTCTATGTCCGAGTCTCGATTAACATGTGCTTGCTTCGTTGCAGGCGACGCTGAGCACGATCACGTGGACCTAGAGCGTATGCTACTGAGCGAATCGGACGAGGAACTGCTCCGCCTCATCAAGCAGGAGCAGGCATCAGAGCGCGCTGGACTGCTGAGCGACCCGCTGCGACGTCACGTGTTTGCTATCCGCGCGGGTCGGGTCGCCGCGAACGAAGCGGTTGATACGACGCAGTTCCCACCCAAGTACAGCGGCGGCGCAGTGGCGAAGGCTGCGACTGGAGGGTCCGTGTTCCGGCACACATTTGGAAGCCGGTCCCAGCGATTTGGCTTCGCCAACTCCACGACGACGACGACGGCCGTCACGGCTCGGCAGCAAAGAGCAGCAGTTGTCGCAAGCCCGCTAGTTCCTGCGACGACTGCAGTCGCGGCGGCGCGGGATTCGACGCCGATTTGTGACCCCGGCGCTTCGGAACAGGAAGACGAGCACGAGGAAGACGACGACGTCGACATGCAAGCGGATGCAGCTGCCATGGCAACTGCTGTTCCTGCGGCTGTGGCGGCGGCGGCTTCGCCTACTACGCACTGCTCGCCGGCGACTGTCTCCGTCGCGACCAATCAGGAGACTATGAAGGAAAAGCCCGTTCCGTTCAAGCACGCAGCGTTGGACGGCACGCCCGCGACACCAGTCCGGCCACAACCGATGACGCGGTCAATCAATCCGATCGTGTTTGGATCCCCGGACGCCACTATTCCCCCAGTATCCGAGACATTCCATACGCCGCTCCGACGAGCCATGTCATCTCCTGCATCGTCAACGTTTTTGTCCCCGTCGACGTGTGATAGCGAGAAGACGAGCTTCGTGTCGCTCGACCGCATGACGGCGATTGGCGCTGCTGGCGTAGCTCTCCACCACCACAATAGCGAGAGCGATCTTCTGGAAGCTCCCCAGTTCCGCTCCATGTCTCCAGCCGACGAATTAGAGAAGGTGGCGGCACTGCACGACAAGGGCACGCTCGGCAAGTTGGACAAGATCGAGTCGCATCCCAGCCCTGGAGCAGCGGCAAGTATCGATGGCGACAGCGGAAGTAGCCATGACAACGAGGATCCGAAGGAAAACTCGCGTGGTATGGAGGACAGCGCAGATCGCCCGTCAATCTCGGTCGTCGTCGCGGGCAGCCCAGCGACTCCGCTCCCTCCGCGCTACATCAAGGGTGAGCCTCCCCGCTCTCGATCTCTTTGTCGTTACTTGCTTCACGAACGTTGCTGGTATTCTGCGTTCCACAGGACCGACAGACACGGACAAACGCCGCGTTCACTCGTCGACGTTCCAGTCGTTCGCGCGATCTTTCTCGTTCTCGTCGGCACCCTCGGCGTCATCTGCTCTTGACTGAGCGGCGCCGAGGGATCCAATTCTTTATTGTAGCAGTAGGGGAGGGGCGCAGGACCTCAACGTCATCGCCGGTCGTCACGAGCAAGCACTCAACACCGTCCAAGTGCGCAGCGGATATCGAAGAGGCGAGCTTCTTGATGGAGCTCCGCCTCCCGTGCGTTTTCCTCGTATCCATGACGAGGAACGATCTGTGGCCGAGGCGTCTCGCTTGCGGCGCCACCAGCCTTAGCGACCACCTCGCGTCGATGTATCCTGCCGTTGCTTCTCAAATTCTCGGGCGACAGAGCGACCGCGGTTCATGTGCAAGCCCACGCACAGATACACAAAACAAGCTCGCGTATTATTAGCCGCACTACTACATAGTGTCTGCGATTTACCAGTCTGGAACTGCAGATAGGCAAGCATCATGGACATCAGCGACCTGCCGAGCGCGGTGCTGGGGTCTGCGTCTGTGCCGCTGCGTCCGCTGCGCTTCTTGTACGCTGGTCACGTCCGCAGCGTGCTTGACTGCCCACCTCATGCTCTAACCCAGCGTCTTGCTGCAGGTTCGACGTGGAGGCGGACGCCGCAGTCGTTCCTAGCGCGACCGCAAGCTCCCAGTCGCTCGAAGTAGGCATCACGAGCGTCCACGTGCGCGTGCGGCTATCGGCGCGCGCTCCTCCGTTGCTGGAGCGTCAGGACGACCACGGCGGGTTCTTGCGCTCGGAGGTCCCTCAAGACGCCTACGCGGTTGATACCGAGACTCCGGTCGAGCGAGACGAGGGAGGAGCTGCGGAGGAGGAGGCACTCGCGGCGCTGCGCGGCAGCTTCGTCTGGTTGCTTGTGCGCGTGCAACCGGCAGCGTCGCGCGGTCTCCAGGACCTGCGTGTGCAGTATCAGCCGTTCTCGAGCTGCGAGAGCTTCTGCTTGCCCGTCGACCACACGAATGTGCGCTCGGCTATGAGGCAGGCCGAGAGGAGAGCGAGCAGTGATCGCGGCTCACGCGCCTCTCGTGCCCGATGTCCGTAGATCCTGCGCATCCTCGTGACAGACGACGTCGTCCGGTGCGTTGACTCGCAGTCGCTACAGCTCCGCTTCCTTGCTGCTCCCGGACCAAGCGAGACTTGCTCGGACGACACCACCGCGTTGCAACCGTCAAGCCCAGCGAAGGAGGTCACGTACGACGACGAGCGTGAGGAGAAGGCGGTGGCGCGCGCACTGGCGATCGTGGAGCGCGAGCAGGCGCAGCGCACGCAGCAAGTGGCGGCGCTCAAAGACGCCGAGCGCGCGGCTGAGCTGGCGGCGGAACGCGCAGCCTTCGCGGCCGAGCGCGCTCGTCTCGAGCAGGAGCTGGCAAACGTCAAGGTGAAGAGCGAGGAGCTCGAGCGCGAGCGAGTCGAGCGGCGCGGCAAGGAGAGCGACGAGAGTCGAGAGGCCGAGGCCAGGCGCGAGGACTCGCAGCGACAGGCAGCCGCCACCGCCGACGAAGCGCTCGAGGTGCGTCGCATTGTCCATTCGCCAGCACTGCCGCAAGCACGCGTCGAGGAGCTAGTTATATTGACGATGATTGCATGGATGGATGGACGCGTGGGTGGGTCGTGCCTAGCTGCTGAAGGGCAGGCTCGCGAGCGATGCCAAGGAGCGCGAGGAGCTACAGCGGCGGCTGCACGCGCTGCAGGAGGAGAAGCTCGCGCTCATGCACAAGAGCTGCGCGTGCGCCGTCCAGTGACCGCCGCGAGGCAGCCGATGCGCTGCTTCCTTCCGTACGTCACTGCGCGCCGGTCTTGCGCGAGATGGCGGCGAGCATCTTGGCGTCCCGCGCCAGCAGGTCTAGCACGTCGAGTGCGTCGCTGCCCTCGCGCAGCAGCGCTCGGACGCGCGCCTCGCTGGGCTCGCGCCGCCGCAGGAGGATGAGCGCGCGCGCGTTGTACCGGAGCTTGCGGCCCACGCCTGGCGCCGCCGGCAGCGCGCGCGCCACGCGCATTGCCCGCCGATACAGCGCCAGCACCTCGTGCCTTAGACCACTCATGTTCCTTCCTGGCGCGCGCCTCGGAACAATGGCGCCGTCGGCAGGTGCTGGCGCGTGGGTTACGCGCGTGTGATTGGGTAGAATGTGATACTTTTTGTGATTGGGTCATGGGATGCGCGGTGATTGGATGAAATATGTAAACGTAACCAAATCGAGGGATGGGTTACGTTCTCAGGAAGAGGAATGATGACGATGGATGGGATCAATTCTATCATGGCTGGCATCTTGAGGAGCTCTTCTTCATTCGCCATTTCCCTCCGTCGTCGACGACCTCGATCGACGTGCGACTCCATCGGAAGCGCGCGATAGCGATGACGATGAGCCGCATGAGTGTCTTCGTGGCGCTGAGTGCGCTGTGGCTGGTGGCGGGCGTCTCGGCGCGCAGCTTCCGCGCGTCGCTCGTGTTCGACGACGGCGAGCGCGTCATTCCGGACGACGAGCAGCAGTGCGACCTTCTCTCTCTCCCCTTCCTGCATCGAAGTGCTGCGTTGTCTCCAAACTAACTATCCGAGTCGACGCATGCACAGGCTGTGGGAGTCGGAGGAGACGGCGGCGTACCACGCACGGCGGCTCGTGCACGACAACACGTGGGCGACGATGGCCACGACGTCGACGGCTTTCGACGGCGTCCCATACGGCAACATCGTCTCGTACAGCGGTGCGTCTCGGCGCGACCGGGTGTTCGATCACCCGTTTGCCTGTCTGTCTGTCTGCATGCGTGCCGCTCCGTGACCGAGGCTGCCGCGATGATGGCATGCTCCACTCTAGATGGCGTCGGCGAGGCGGACGCGGCGTCGACGGGCGAGCTCTTCTTCTACCTGACGCCCATGGACTTCACGGCGGCGGACCTGGCGCAGCACCCGAACGCGAGCGTGTCCATCTCATTCGCGCAGGAGGGCCAGCACGCGTGCAAGATGGACGTCGAGGACCCGACGTGCTGGCGCCTGACGCTGCTGGGGAGCGTCGCGCCTGTACCCGCAGCGCGCGTGGCGCTGGCCGAGAAGGTACTCTTCTCGCGCCACCCACAGATGAAGCACTGGCCGAGCAACCACGGCTTCCGCCCGTACGTGCTGGAGCTGAGCCACCTCGTGCTGCTCGACTTCTACGGCGGCGCGAAGCACGTGCCTGTCGACAAGTACTACCACGTCAAGCTGTGAGCAGGCGAGTAGGTCACCGCGGTCGCTTGGTCGCTCGGCTCCATCGATGTGTGTCTTCTATAGTATAGCCGACTGCACCTCGGTCGGACACGTCCACACCTTGCCTCTATTCGTAAACGCCATGGTGCCGGTTGGTTGAACGCGGAGTTTTCGCCGCGAAAGGTCTAGCTAGCATGACTGGCATCGGGTGCTTGTCGGCTGCAGGACGCGTTAGAACGCCCACTGCGTAGTGAGCAGCGCGAGTGGCACGAACGAGGCCCAGAACAGCACGTCGAGCCATCCCCAGCGCGTGACCCGGCCGCTCTTGGGCGTCTTCTTCTTGGCGCTGAAGAAGAGCACGATCCAGAGCGCGAAGAGCAGCAAGAAGGACAGGATCGAAAACAGCACGACGGGCGGCGGGGACGCAGGGAAGAGCACGCCGTTGCCAGAGAACTTGAGCCACACGAGCACCTCAAACACAGCAATCGAGAGGATCATCCACGAGTTCTGGCCCAGGCGGCCGCACTCCGGGTTCGACAGGAACTCGTAGTACTGTCAGGAGGAAGCCAGCCGCAGTTAGTATTCGCTGGAAGCATGGGCTTCAAGAGCGAATGTCGTACCTCGGCAGCGGCGGGGATGCCGATGAGGAAGACCAGCGAAAGGCGGTACGAGTTGAACTTGCTCTCCTTCGGGATCGCGAGTGACGTGAGCAGGAAGAAGGCGTTGAGCTCTGTCACAAGGCACACGATGATGGCGAACACGACCTGCGCGAAACGCGAGAAGCTGGAAAAGACCTCCCAGTGGTACTGCTCCCAGCTGATGGGCGTGAACTGGCGCAGTGCCTGGCGCAGGTAGCCCACCTTCTTGCCCTTCTTGCCAGACCAGTCATACTCCTTGGTTCGGCACAGCCAGAGCGTGACGCGGCCGAGTAGCATACCAAGGATGTTGGCGCCGAGCAGGTCCATGAGCAAAGAATCCCACCAGCACTCCTGGAAGTCAGGGATGATGAACTGCAGCGCCAGCTCCAGCAGCTCGAAGGCCACGCTGAGCACCCAGCACACGCGCCAGTCACGGAACATGCACATCTTGCCCCACCACCCCGCCACGTGCGCCAGGAACCAAATGCTCGACACTCCGCGATACAGCGACTGCCTCATCGTCATCCACCGCAGAATCGTCAGTTGCATTGCCGAGTCACAAACGTGCACGAGTCGAGCGCGCGTGCATGCGTGTACCTTGGCGTTGATCTCGCACTCGAGTTGACCCGGAGTCGTCTGCCGCTTGACGTCACCGACCTCGGGAAAGATAAACTGCAGTGCGTAGATAGCGCCATCGCGGTCCTGCACGGCGATGGCCGCAAGCAGTAGCAGGTACACAACCGAGCAGCCGTGCACGACGCGCCAGATGCCAGGGTGCGGGCGAACCATGAGACCGTCGCGCGTTTGGAGGAAGCAGTAGACGAGGAAGATGAGCACGCCGGCGGCGAGCCCGCGGCGCACGCTCTCTCGTGCGTCTTGCGCCTCGTACAAGAACGAGTAGTACGAGAAGGCGGCGGCCGCGAGCGCGAGCACCGCGATCTGCCGCGGCTGCTCCCGAAAGAGCAGCTCGTCCTCCACCTCGCTGCCACGAGCTGTGCGGAACGCGTTGTAGCGCGGACTGCTCATGCCCGAGCTGGTTGGCGTCCGCGGAGACTCCGCTGCCGCCGGAGGGGCCGGCAACGGCTGCGCGCGGCGCTGGCGAAGCTGCGAGTCGCCCATTGCGTCTACCCGTCCGGTGCGATCTCCCGTCCGTCCCGTCGGCCGGTCCGTCGGTCCCCCGGCCGTTTCTTCCGTCTCGAAGCGGGGGCTTGGCTTGGACCGCGCAAAAGAGCGAATGGCGCGTGTTTCCGCCGGGGACGTGGCAATGTGCGAAGCGGCACGACGAAGGGTTCAGAAATCTGAGGAATGGATGCTGATTCAACTTACAAGAACCAAGTAGAAATGGTTCGAATCAGATTCAAGAAACGCGCGCTCTTATGCACAAATCCGGTTGTATTGCATTCACACGACGCAGGATGCAGCAGCTGTCGGAATGGAATCAGAGGCAACGGCAACGGCCACGGCAACAGCAACAGCAGCGCAGTCCGGCAGCAGACTCGCTCGCTCGCTCACTCGTCCGCTGGAGCTCCGACTGCCTGTAGCTCCTCACACTACGGGGCGTTCGCTCGCACCACCAGCGGCCATGGGGACGCGCCAGCGGCTGCCGCGCTCTTCGTGGTGTCGCTCGTACCGCCCGGTTGCCTCGTCTGGCACAACATGAGCAGGTCATACGCAGCCTGGAGCGACTCACCATCGACCGGTCGAGGACTCTCGGACCGAGCCTTCTTCGCCTTCTTGCTCGCGCCGCGAGACTCCTCGTCTTCGCTCAGCCACGGCGCCGAGTCGCCGACGGGGTCTGCCTCGCTGCCACTGCTACCACCGCTACCACTGCTGCTGCTGTGATTGGCGCAGGCGCTCGGGTGCTGCTTGCGCTTCTTGGACAGGTTTAAATAGATGATGGGGAACACAACGCTCTTGTGCTTCTTGGAGACCGACGGCGACAAGCGCCTCACAGGGCTGGCGGGAACTCGACCGATATCTCGCGGTGGCGCCGGCGGCTCCTCCTCGTCCGCATTCCGCGTACTCGAGAGCGTCAGGAAGGACGGTCGCGGGACCGCCGATTCGCGCCACATCTCGTCCGTCAGCTGCTCGAGCACCACAAGGATTCGGGCGGCCTCGTCGCGATCCCAGTTAGCCTTCTTGCGCAGCTTGAATTTCTTCTGCCCGTAGTTCTTGGGCACCCGCTTGCCGTCCACCGTACCCGCGCACAGCTTCTTGGACACGCGCATCGGGTCACACTGGAGCTGCACCGCCAGGTACCCGCGCAGTCGGATGCCCGTGTAGATGGGGAGGTAGCCCTCCTCAAATGCCATGATGAGGCGTCGTGCGAGCCGCTCTTCCGTTGTCGTCCACTGCCCTTTCCTCAGAAAGTCGCTGCTCGACTTGCGCTTGGCCGGCTGGACGGCACTCTCTGCTGCTTGGCCTCCTGCCGCAGCACTCACTTCTGTTCCGACGCGATGGGAAGCATACAAGACGGAGTCGTGCTCGTGGATCTCTGACGCGGCGATCAGGCTCGCAGCCGTCTCGGCGGCTTCCGAGATGGCGCTCGACGTCATCTCCGCGCGACTGCGATTGCTCAAGCCGCTCGTGGCCGGCATGTACGACAGATCAGAGGCATCGGCCGCAGCGAGCGACACGAACGGTTCCTCAGTATCGACATCGTGACCGCGAGGTGGCGCCGCGTAGCTGGCGTCTGCTGGTCTGACAGGCGCGAGTCTAGGGAGGAACGCG
Organism: Phytopythium kandeliae; assembly: GCA_023338135.1. Lineage (NCBI taxonomy): Eukaryota > Oomycota > Peronosporomycetes > Pythiales > Pythiaceae > Phytopythium > Phytopythium kandeliae. Next base: position 5,972 of record JAADYC010000629.1, on the reverse strand, counting down.
GTCCGCTCGGCGGTCGGCGATGGAGAGTCTGGTGACAACTTGGAGGCGAAGCGCGCAGCGGTGGCGATTGTGAAGCGCTCAAGGCTCATTGCGGTGGCGACGCGCGCTGGAGAACGGAGTGCAGCGCAGCCAGGGGCACGACGGCGGCGCAGGAATCCAGGCGCCTCGACCTGCTTGTTGCTGTTGCCGTGCCGGAAGAAACTCACACTAAAAACAGGCGAAGGGGGCGATGAACTTCGAGCTTCCTTCGGTTCCTTCGTAAGATGGATTCCTGCGGGAATAGATGCATGCGTCGATGTGTGCTCTAAGTGTGAATGGTTTCGAGTCACCCTATCAGAAAGAATACCCTTCGATTCAGGGTGAGGTCCCACGCCAGCTACAGCAACTTCCTCACCATCATTCTCGTTCAACCCTCACTCTACATCTTTCCCCTTTCTGCAGTACGGACGCCAACAAACCATACCGGTATCAAACCGGTGATTTGTATCGAAGCTTTTGGAAGGGGAGATGGTACCTCGTACCATTCTGACCACTCATGCCATTTTGAACCAGGAGCGCGCAACGGGCTGAACGTCGACCGACCGACGCCGAGGCCGAGAAATGGCCGACGACCACGCCGCGGTGCTCTTCGATGGAGCCGCCCCCGAGCCTTCCGCGGTCCCGGCAGGCGCACTCCCCGCTGCTTCTCTGCCTTCCACCGCTGCGGGCGCTTCTTCTGCGGCGTCAGTCGTCCTACCATCCGAGAAAGACGGCTCGAAGACGGAGAGCCCCTCCGTGAGCGGGAAAGCTGGCGTGGGCCGCAAGCGCGTGTTCACGTTCCAGAAGCGCTGGATGCACACGCTGCCCATCATGGAGCGCTCGCTACCCGACTCGGTCGTGAGTGGCACGTCCATGAAGCCGCGCATTAGCGACCCGGCGGCGCTGAGCGCCACGCCGACTGGCAACGAGGGTAGCAGCAAGGACGTGATCATCTGCATGCTGTGCGACGACCCAGTGTCCAAGCGAGACGCACCCAAGATCTGGAGTCGCGTGAACTGCCGCCGCGGCCGCATCGAGAACCATCTGTGGAGCAAGCACCCCGAGTTCATGATGCTACTCAAGCAGAAGCAGGAGGCTGAGGGCGATCTGGCCGTGCAGATCTTTCTCCAGAGCATGCGCGACGGACACTGCAACGTGCGCAACGAGATCGGGGCGGGGCTCTACGCGCAGCTACACAGCAGCAACAATAGCGGCGCGGGCGATAAGCGAGCGCTCGAGCATGAGCAGGACGACGCACACGACCAGGTCGAACAGGACGCTGGAAGCCAGAAGCGCGCCAAGGTGGACTTGTCCAAGGACACCGCTGGCATGCTCACGACCGGGATGGCGGCCTTCTACTCGAGTGACGGTGCGCCAAGGCAGCCAGAGGCGCGAGAGGGAGACGCGGACGGCGCCCGCTCGGCTGCTTACGACGTCGGACCGGCGCTCCCTGCGTACAACGAGACCCCAGCGCTGTCGTCGCTGTCGTCCTGGTCCTCCTCGCTGGTGAACAAAGTGGTACGTGTGCTGATCTCACTGACGGTCAGTGCCGATGGATGGTCCAGGTCGTTGGCTCAGTGTGAACTGTTGTCGTGCAGGTGGTGATGACTGGCAGCGGCAACGAGGTGATGATGGACGCGGCGGCTCATCTCTGGTCCCTCGGTGCCAGCGTGTTGATCACCTTCTCGTACGCCCACGCCGTGCGCTGCTCTTGACTTCGTCCAAGCGAGCCGAGTGCTGACGAGCTATGCGGTCTGTGGCGATCGATGCCTTTGACAGAGACCGGTCGATGCTGGACGTTTTCATGTCGACGTCGCTCGCGCGCTGCCCAGAGACGCACGAGCACCTCGGCATTCCTCGCGGCGTGATGCTGCCGTTGCTGTGCGAGTTCTCGACCCACAAACAGCTCGACGATTGGAGCCGGTCAATCGCCGCGCGGTTCCCGCGCGTGCACTGTCTGATCAACTTTGTCAAGGTCGCGGACGACCAGCCCGAGCTCTCCTCGAACTCGAATGCGGACACAGCGGTCGCCACGGACGTGGGGAATGCTGCCAAGCACAAGCGCATGCTTGGCTCCACCATGTGCGTTCGTCCCGTTTCGCCGTGACGAATGCTCGTCAACGCCGCTCCTAATCGCTACTCGGTGGTGCTTGTGGCATTAAACGGACACAGGGACCGACTGCGCTCCATTGTCGGCGCCGTCGCGACTCATTGCGTCTCACCTGCATCGCCCTCGAGCACGGACAGCCACTGCACTGTGGTCAACGTGGTGTCACGAGTCGCGGCAAGCAGCGACGCCGTGGCTGCGTGGACGCGATCGGCTACCCAGGACGCGGTGCCCAAGCTCCTGCACGTCAACTTCGTCGAGATTCCAAGCATCGCCCAACCGATCACGCCGGCGGCGAACGGCGAGGCCAAGAACGCGGAGGAGTCTGCGCGGCCGCAGCAGACGCAACACGCGGTCGCGACCACGTCGTTGCTGCACGTCATCGCGCTGCTCTGCTCGCCTGTGGGCCGCTTCATCTCTGGCAGCGTCATGCGGATCGAGGCGGGCGTCAAGGCGACTGCGAGCGGCGGGAGCGCGGCCGGGTCGACCGCTAGCGGATCGACAGCAACCGCGACGCCCGAGAGCGGCGCCGAAAGCGGGGGCGGCGACGGCGGCAACTCCCATATACTATAGCGGCTGCCGCGCTGGCCGACTCGTGTGGTACAAGAGCCAAGTGTCTATGAAAGTGCTCGCCCCAGCCGTTGGGGGGCGTGTCAGTTCGCGTTGTGCTTCCTCTCACTGCTGAAAGCTGCGTGTGGCGGCCAGCGAGCGGCTCGCGAGTCAACAGTGGGGGCAGGAGAAGAGGAGCAGGGCGGCGGCGCCAGCCGTGTCCGTCGCTTCCTCGTGTGGCTCGCCGCTCGAGGTGCTAGTGCATGTTGCTGGCCTGGTGCGGGTTGTGCGGGTGCATGTGGACCGAGCCGTGGTGGTGGAGGCCGCCGCCGGGGATGCCCATGCCACCCGCGTCGCCAAAGCGCGCGTCCTGCGGCACTGGCCGGATGCCCGAGAGCGTCTTGAGCTCCGTGATGATGCGCGCGCAGAGGTTCATGTAGATGAACGCGTTGCCCTCGAGCCGCTGAAAGTCGAGCAGGTAAATGTGCTGCTGCACCTTGTAGAGCTGCAGACCGACCTTGATCTGCGACTGCGCCAGCAGCTGCGGACTTATCTTGCCCGCGCTCGCGTCGCCGCTCGAAAAGCCCTTGGCCTGCCACCGGCACTTGATGCGGTACGGCGCGACCACTTTCCACTCAAAATGGAGCACGAACAGCGCCTTGTACACCTCCGACATGACGTGCGCCGGCTCCTTCTTCGACTGGATGCCCAGGTACCACCGACGCCGCTTTGGGGCCGGCGCGCCACTAGCGTTCATGCCGCCGTTCTCGTCAAAGCCAGCTGTCATCGACGACCCGTGCGGACTCGGGTTTGACATGCGATGCGGCGGGTATCCGCCTGGAAAGTTGCGGCCTCCAAATTGCCGGCTATCCGTGGGCGTCACTAATGGCGACGCGGCCATTGGGAGAGGTCCGCGGCCTATTGGAGCGAATGCCACAAGGGGAGAATAGCGTCAGGCGTGATCGCGGTAGCCGAGCGTGGGCGTGTCGGCGACTCACCTGGGAGCAGCAGCGTGCTAGGCTCGGGCGTCGAGAACGTCTTTGGCTTGTTATTGACCGCCCGGACGTCGCGCAACTCTGTCGTCACGACGCCATCGCTATGGTGAGGACGCGCCGCCGCAGGGAACCGAGCAAGAAGACTAAGCTCATACACGCACCGTCGATGCGAATCTTTGCGTTCTTGTGGTCCAGGATCAACTCGTACGTGACGCGCACCGGGTGGATCTCTCGCCGAACGATCATGGCGATCAGCTGCTCGCGCGTGATCGGCGCCGTCCCGTGGTTCAGGCTCAAGGCTTGCGTCAAGCAGTCCTCGTCGATCTTGAGCGTCTGATCCGCACCCGCGCCGCACCACAACGCGCACGCGTTAGCTCTGCATATCCGCAACCCAAAACGCAAGGCATAGACAACGAGCTGGCTCATACCTCGTTCTCGACAACGTCGGGCGGGTGCTGGAGGTACGGCGGCAGGTCAATCTGGAACCACGGGTGCTGTCTGCATACCGCGCGTTCATATACCATCGAAGCTCTCATGAGACCGGCATTCTGCAACGCATCGTGGCCACAGCAGATCGATCCGATCCACTCACCGGATGTCGGGGATAGTGATTCGCTTCATGGGGTCGACCACGAGCATCCTGGGGATCAGGTCGCGCGCCATCTCCGATAGATGGCTCGGTAGCGAGTACATGCCGCCGCGAATCTTCTTGAACAGGTTAGGGATGCTCTCGTCGTCGAAGGGCAAGCTGCCGCAGAGCAGCGCGTACAAAATGACGCCGCAGGACCAGACGTCGACCTCAGGCCCGGCGTAGAGGCTGCCCGAAATGACCTCTGGCGCCGCGTAGTTGGGTGACCCGCACGACGTGCGCAGGAACTCGCCATCCACCATAGCGTTCGAGAGTCCAAAGTCGGCGATCTTGACGTTGTTGTCGGCGTCCAGCAGCAGGTTCTCAGGCTTCAGGTCGCGGTGTACGATGCGGTGGAAGTGGCAGTACTCGACGCCCGAGATGATCTGGTGGAAGAAGTGCCGCGCTTCCTCCGGCGTTAACTGCGCGGAGCGTTTGCCGAGCAAACGTGTCATGAGAGATTCACCGAGGCGCGTCGCAATGCTGATGCGAATAGAGCGCGCGTACCCGTCCTTTGGACACGATGTAGTCAAAGAGCTCGCCGCCAGCAACGTACTCGAGCACGAGGAAGATGTCGGTCGGCGTGTCGATCACCTCGTAGCTGAGAGCCGCCGCCAACGGATGTTAGACCGCGCAAGGACACACAAAGAGGGAGGGGAGAGCAAGCAAACGTACAGACGGATGATGTGCGGGTGGCGCATTTTGCGCATGAGTGTCACCTCGCGGCGCACCTTCTCGCTCATGTCGAGCTGCCGGATCTTGTTGCGGTTCAGGATCTTGATGGCCACCTTGTGCCCCGTGATCTCATGCACCGCCACTGCCGTTGACATCGCACAAGGCAGCGCGCGCACGCTCACATGAATAATCACGCTTGGACGAGAAGGGAGGCTGTCGCCCCGTCGTTCCAGCGGCATTCAGCGACAGGGGAAGGAGGCGCCAATACGTACGCTTGACCTTGCCGAAGGAGCCGATGCCGAGCGTCTTGCCCAGGCGGTAGTGCCCGAGCTGGACCGGCACGTCGGTCATCGCTGGCGCTTCTCGCGGTTCCTGACGTGCTTCTTGTGCGGAGGGGGCGGGGGGAGGCGAGGTCACCGGCTACAGACACGCTGGCACCGGCGAACGAACGCGCGCTTCTTCTTCTCGTGCGGCCGTGGTGCCGTTCTGACGCGCCTTTGAAGGCGTCGGCAGCAGAGAAACAGACGCAAAGAACACGCCATGCGACGTACCGATACATACCGGTGTAAGCGGTATGTTCTACCGCTGGAGCATTCGACAAAACCGGTTCCGAACTATTGCGAGGGTACTCGGGTTATGCCACGGGTATACCCGGGTTATTGACCGAACACTCGGAGCCAAAATACTGCTCGGCAGCGCAAACCTCGCATCCACCATGACTACCAGGGACAATGCGGCGCACTGCGGACACCCGGCATAGTTACACAACCTTTCATCTACCATACCATGAATCAGCCGACACGGCCGACATCGGCCGACACTGTAGAGATTGGTGGAAAATTCCATTGTGTCTAAATTTTATTGGATGAAAAAAACAAATTAACGATTGGCTATATTCTAGTGTCTGTGTCCATTCGACGGCGACCGTTGGCGGAGCGGCACAAAAATATCCGCCGCGCTCACGCCGTCCGCCGCCGTGCTCGCACCGTGCTCCCGCCGC
>JAADYC010000628.1:0-16235 GCA_023338135.1 Phytopythium kandeliae | reverse complement strand
TATCATCCTGTCCAACACCTGGACGAAAAAGAGGGCAAACCCATCTGAAGCCAGCTACAATCTCAAAAAGGAAGTGACAGATAGTGAGTAACTATTCGCTTCACTTTATCAAACAATGAATACATCGGACCGATTTTGGCGGAAGTATTCAATCATACAGCGCGTTTTGGCGCGTGAGATAGGCGATGCACACCAGAGACAAGTTGCGCAGCAGGCGCGCTGGTGACCATTCTAAACTGAAGTGATCTGCGAAAAAAGCGAGATGGAGTGGATTCTGTCGATGATAGTCGAGGAGCGCACGCCTGCAGAATTCCGTGGCGGTGTGCGCAGCAGCAGTGCGACCGCCTCTCTCCCAATGTGCTCCTACCGATCCTGTGCCCAGTGCCAGCGGCCATTATACCGCGCGAGCTGCTTCGCCACTCGACGACGCGCCGGACACTCCTTCATTCTGCTCATCGAGACCAACCGCGCAGCTGACTAGCTCGCCAGGATCCTCGCTCGGCGATCCCGCCAACCGACTTCTCGGACTTGCCAACTGAGCGAGCGCCGATCGCCAGGAGATCGAGGGGCCGGCGACAGCACGAGTAGCAGCCGGAGCAGCGCATCGAGTCGATCACAGCGCACAATGGCCAGGCCTCGCGTGCCAGTGCTGGCGCTGGCCGCGGTGACTCTCGCGCTCTCGATGCCGGCGGACGCCAAGTCGTACTCGACGAAGTCCGGCATCCTCCCGTGGGTCGACCCTGCCACCCCAGACGCCAACCAGACGTACACGACGTCGCGAGGAGAGACATGGACGCTCACCATGAGCGATGAATTCAACACGCCGAATCGGAGCTTCAAGGCCGGAGAGGACCACCTGTGGGTCTCCATGGAGATGGCTGACGGCGTCAACTCGGCGCTGGAGTATTACTCGCATAACATGACGACGACTGCGTGCGACGACGACGACACGTGTTACTTCCGAATTAAGGCCGAGGAGGCGGAGATCAACGAGACGGTGTGGAACAGCTACATGAACCCGCCAGGATACGAGGACATCACGCTCTACTACCGGTCCGGCATGGTGCAGTCGTGGAACAAGTTCTGCTTTCAGGGAGGTGCGGTCACAGTACGTGCCCAGCTGCCCGGCGCGGTGACGAACGCGTCCGGGAACCCAGACGTGGAGACTGGATCGTCCACTGTGCGCGCGGCCAACATCGACTACTACCCGACGTGGCCCGGCATCTGGCTGATGGGGAATCTCGGCCGTGCCATTTTCAGCTCCTCGACGGCTCGCATGTGGCCGTTCTCATACAACGAGTGCAACGAGACGATTTTCAGCTCCCAGAACCAGAGGATCAGCGCATGCGACGACAGTCCAGGCCACGGATTGAATGCGAACCAGGGCCGAGGCGCGCCGGAGATCGATATCTTGGAGGGCGGCGGTACCGCCATCTCGACGTCCATCCAGATCGGCCCGGGAATGCCCGACGACTTTCGCATGTTGACGGACAACACATCCGAGTACTGCTTCTATGGTTACACGTGCACGACCGAAGGAGCGAACAACCAGGACGTCCCGACCGAGTATTACTGGGACCTGCGCGGGCACCTCTCGTGGTACCAAGGCCTCCGTTACGGACCCAACAACGTCTGCGATCCCGAAGAAGATTTGATTCAGTCATATGCGACGATCAACGCGTCGCTGACTGCCGGTATCACCGAGAACGCCTGCACCATGGAGCTCTGCCCAGCGTCTTACGACGTGCATTCGGATCTCGGCTACATCAACGGCACAACGACTCGGTGGGGTATCAACACGAAGGGCACGTGCTTCCCTAAACAGAACGCCTACATGGGTGCATACCTGTGTAGCGCCGGCAACACTGCCTCCGAATGTGACGAGTCTAGTGGCTCGACGAGTTCTGGGTCAGAGTTCTCCTATCAGATGGACGCGATATCGGCCAACTGGGAAGTGCAGATGGCGGCGTACTTGGACTGGCTCGAGTACACGATCGAGTGGGTCACGGGCGACGATGGGTACATCCGGTGGATCGTGGGCGACTACCCAGTCTTCGAGATCACCGCTGACGCGCTGACGAACCCGCCACAAGACACGGCGCAGATGAATCCGAAGAAGATCATGATCGAGGAGCCCATGTACCTGATCTTCAACGTCGCGCTGTCGTCTTCGTGGGGTTCGTCCCCACCCAATGCCGGCAGTGCGTGTCGCGGGGATGGGTCCAGCTCCTCGACCAACGATATCTGCGATTCGTTCCCCATGTACATGAAGATCGACTACATCCGTGTATACCAGGACACGTCGAGCGGGACGAGCATGGCGATTGGATGCGATCCATCCTCGCACCCGACGGCGCAGTGGATCGAGGATCACATTGACGAGTACACTGACACCGACAACCCAGACACAGATGTATCAGGGATGGCGTTCTGCGAAACGGACGACGACTGCACCATCGACAGCACCATCATCACGGGCTCGTGCGAGGACAACCGATGCACATGCTCGTCCACGTCTTGGACCGGTCCGCGCTGCACAGAGGCGGTGTCAGCGTCGAGTACCGATGACTCGGTGTATGGGCCTCCGCTGTATGTCGCTGTCATCGTGGCCGCGGTTGCTGTTGTTGCAACGGCAGTGATCATCGCGTACACTCTGTCGTCCCGGCGGAAGAGTGAAGCGAGGCTGAGAGAGCAAGGCAAGCTGCATATCTCCAAGGAGATCCCCTCCGTCTCCATCGCGTCGGCCGGTGACGTCGGTGTGAAGAGTATTGATGGGAAGGACATCACGAACAGCACGAACCCCGCATAAAAACAATAGACAGCACGGCCCGTGCCTTATTACCTCCGCGACACTTCTGCTGTGGTCGATGTACTCCGTATTTTGGATCAAGTGGAGAGTGTGTCCGCCACAGCAACCGTATCTGCTCGTCGTTGGTCGTCGCGAGCGCTCGCTCGCGCGCATGTCCAAGACGCCGCCGATGAGAGTCTCCGTGTCAAATTGAAGAGCGCCACGCACTCGATCCGATTGCCGACGCGAAGCCTGGCCAACTGACGCACGAACGCGCACGTCACTCCTCGACAGTATGTAAAGTGTCGGAAGAGTGCTAGAATTGATGGCGTGAAACCCACGAGGGTTTGACCAGCGCGGTTTTCGCTATGAGATCCATATGACGGGTCACGCCCACCGCGCATTGGAGGGCCGTGCAACAAAGATGGTGAGGTGTCGACACAGATTCGTCCGCGGCAGCGTCGTTGGTTGATTGGACGCCGCTAATTGCTTCCGGGCTGCTCCTCGTCGACAGACTCGCGTCGTTGCCAGAGTTCGAAAGGCGCACGATGTCCGACGGCGCTACCGACACGGAGAACGCAGTGATGGATGGGCTGAATGTACGGCGGCTTGACCAACACGCTCTTCAAGGTGATATCCGGATGGCGGGTCATGACTGTCCCGCACTCGAGGTCCGTGCAGCAGAGATGGTGAGGCGTCGGCACAGATTCGTCTGCGATAGTATCGTGGGGGACTTGGGCGAGCTAGCTACCCTAGAACGCGCTCATTGCCGACAGACTGGTCTGCGCGCGAAGCACAGTGGTGCTGTTGGTATCGCCTTCGCGCGTGGAGCATTGTACAGGTCGGAATCGAGGCTGATGCCGCAGCATACCGGCACAGAACTCAACCCTGCAGGCGGAAACTTCTGGAGCAGCATAGGTCCGACATGGACCAAGATCGAGTCGCCGGTCACCCACACGAATGTCAGATCTCTGATCGGCCGATCGCGAACCTGAAAAGTCAGAGCGGGATGCGTTGAAGTCGGAAGATCCTGAGCGGTCTGAGTTGCCCGTAGAGTACAGATCATACAACGGTGTACTGCGCGCGACATCGGGAGCAAACACACACCTGGATGGGACTCATCATGTGAATGCTGCACGCCCGTTCGGATCCGGCAGACCCTGGCGCACTCGACCATCTTGTGTTGCAGTTCGTCAAAGTGCCGTCCCGGAATACATCTGTCGCTGTCGCCGTGCATGTGGCTTTAGTCAATTCTACGGCGAACTCATGATTCGACCAAACACGAAACATCGTTTTTACGCCGCATTGCATTCCCTCCTGTCGAAATCCCACTTTGATTCACGCTATCGCCAGTCGCTATGACGCTCTATGTGCAAGTCTTCATCAGGATGTCAATCGAGCCAAAGGCGTCTTCGAGCGCGCAGACATCGCGGTTGCTCCGATACCGCGCAAGTTTAGCCCTCGGATTGAAAACAGCTACCGGCAAAAGCAAACTAGTCAGTGGCGGCGAGTGCACAAGCTGAAGTTTGCCGCAACATTCGCGCTCTTGCGGCGGCTTGGGTTGTATCCAAGCACAAGATTCCGCCATGGAAAGCCGCACGGGTCCTCGATTCTGTACACGACAGAGAGTGACGATTCGTCCGGAGTCCGGGCTCTGGACGTCGAGTATCGCTTCGAGCGGAGTCCAGCAGGTTCGCAGGAAGCAACAGACCGCAGTGCCCCAGATCGTCGGGAGGGGAAGGTGCTCCACAGAGCGCGCAATGAGCCACTCCGTGCGAGCATTCCTTCAGGCCACCACCCCTTGGCCGCTCTTCATCGGTGCAATTCCTTACAATCGACTCGGCACTCCAAGAGCGTCGCCGAACGCATGCACGCACTCACTCCGAGTGAATAATGTGCCCGCCTCTTGTTCCGTATCTGCTCTCTCGGTGTCCCTCCAAATGATTCCGTGCACCGAGCCTCCGTGGATGGAGCCAGACGGCGGGCGTAGCACCACCCGTGCCTGCGTCCGCGCGATTTTCTTTTTTGGTAACACTCCTGCCGCGGGCTGCCGTGGAAACAGTAGGCCCGTCCATCGAAGTGAATATAGACGCGGGCGGCGCTGGCAAAGAGCGGCGCGGCCCGCGGAGAAGAGGTTTTATGACGAGCGAGTCGGGATAATGACACTTCCGAGGCTCGGCTCTATTCGGGACGGGACGCCTCACCATCTTTTCTACGCCAAATCCGATGGGCTGTATAGCACAGCACAGCGCGCAGGCTGGCAGAGGCACTGCCGCCCCAAACCTCCTCCTCCCGTCGACTCGACCTCATTCTCCAATTTCCTCGCAGCGTTCCACTTCCGACCCCTGTACAACCGCGACCACATGGAGCAAACGCCGGCTGCGTCCACTGGCATGCGCCACTTCGCGCCGCACCAGGCCGCCAAGGGCGAGCGCGATCGGCCGTTCCACTGCCCCATGCCCAACTGCAATGGTCGCTTCCAGCGCAAGTTCACCCTGCGAGAGCACATGAAGACGCACACCGGTGAGAAGCCCTACCAGTGTGCGATCCGCACGTGCGGTAAGCGCTTCAGCACCTCGGGGAACCTGGCGCGTCACCGCCGACTCCACATGCTCAAGAAGCTCGAGTGCCCCGTCGAAGGCTGCACGCGGATCTTCACCAAGTCGGACAAACTTGCACGGCACTTGGAGAACCACCTGGGGAGCGTCGCGCACATCTGCGTCGTAGAGGGCTGCGGCAAGACGTTCAGCACGGCCGGCAACCTCACGCGTCACCTGCGGACGCAGCATCCGCCCGGAGCCAAGAAGGTGTCAATGATCGAGTTTCCCCGTGCGGAGGCCGCGATGAGCAGTGCTGACCCGTCCGTCCCCTCGCTCGGAACCCCTTCCTCGACGGGATATGGAGACCAGTTTACTCCGTGCACGCTCCACACCGCCGAGATCCCGCCCGAGCGAGCTAGCGTCTCGGATCTCGAGATGGTTGAGCTTCTTCAGTGCCTGTTCACAGAGGACAGCTCGCTCCCTCGACCTAATCACGGCAACGAGACCCAGCCGTATCGCCTCGTACTCCAGCCGAGGCTGCCCCAGCTCGTACTCCCCCAGTTGACTCTCCCGCAGCTGACCCTCCCGCAGCTTTCACTGCCCCCACTGACAACGTCGACGCCGCAACCACACCAGCTCCAGGGACAGGAGCAGGAGCAGTATTCACACCCTTTCCTGCTCTCTCTGTGACACCGTTGAAGTTCACAGCATCCAACAGTCAGGCAGAGCGACTCGCCGAGGTCATGTTGAATGGGATCATGTATTGTATCGAATCGTGCTTGCTGGTTGACTAGATTGGCACGCAGTGACTCTCGAGGCTCTGCCCCACCGTCAGCACCTTCACCGTCGATCACGAGAGAACCGTTCCGCTGGATGCCTGTTGAGCCGGCCGATCTGTCTGGAGGCATCGCCTCACCCAGCGCTCGCAACAGAGGAGCGGAGCGCCTCGAGACGACGGATGACAGTGGTCCCAAACTGCTGGTCCGTATGTACTGACGTGGCCGCTGTGGCTGGTCGCCACTGCCTATCCCATCACCAACGTGCTCGACCGTCGCGACGACGCGCCACATATTTACGGCGCTCACCTCTGCGCGCCTCCCGCTAGCGCACAGCGCGCACGACAGCATTGAGTGTGTAATGCCGCCGTCGAACCGCGCGCTTTTGCATTCGACGCTGCAGCAGAGATACTACACACAAACGATAGGCGCTGGATTGCCGGATTGCTCATTGCACGTGCAATATTGCCATGCCCTCGGTTCTGGTGACTGGGCAGTTGAGGCGAGCGAGTCTAGGGGATCGTGTGTTGACGAACTAACGGCCGTGCATTGATAGGGCACGCAGACTTGCATCGCGTTTCACATTTCACGGAGCCGTCCGGATTCCCAGGTGGCGAGCCCCCATGGTTACAAATTCCAAGTCAAACCATCCAATGGATACACCATCTGGCACACGGTAGAATGCTAACAGAACGACGTACAGCTGCAGGCCGCGACCGCCAAATCTGCAGCCACAGGATTTTCCCACCTGTTGCCACGGATCGCGTACTCTGCATGTTGAAGAGGATGCGATTCATCAGCAGGGCATCACAGGGTAGTGATCGGATCGAGATCCAGACCAGCGACAATCTGCGGCCCAGAGCCATCGCTCGACCGCTCCCGCTCGACAGAATTCTTTCGCGGACGCGGAGCGCCGGCAAACAAGATACACTGCACACATCGCAGGCGTTGCGACCGATCTTGTTGGATTGGGTTATTCGGACTCCGGTAGATCTATTCTCGACTTTTCCCAGCTTTGTTGCCAACGAGCCGGCCGCTTGTTCTCGACCACTTTCCCCACACGCTTTCAACACAGCGCTTGATCGCCACCGCGATCCCCGATGCGGACTGCAGCCAACTGCTCGCACTCGTTGCGCACAGCTAGTTTTCGGTTCAGAGAATTTGTCGCTCCGCCGGGATTCAATGGAACTCAATGGCTCGCACTGGCGGGGCAATCGCTTCCGCGCCAGTCACTCCAGCGTCCGCAGAATCGACAGAGATGGTATCTCTATTGCTTTGCTGATCGATGCAAAACACACCATTTTATTGCGGACTCACTCGGCGAACCTCATACTCGGCCTCAGATGATATTCTCCATCGAGCCTCGACGCGTACGAGGGAGGATGGATTTTGCCGACGCTGTTCGCCGACGCTATTCGCGGTCTTCGATCACTGCGGCATCCCCAGTTACACCATGGCACTGCTCGCGGTAGCGGCAACAGCGACAGCAACCGCCAGCGCGACTGGAGCAAAACTGTGGTGTGACGAGGCGGCGTTGTCAGCCGACGCAGACGTCGAGCCGTTCGAGCTCGACGCCTCCTCTGCTCCTTCGAGAACCTCGTGGCATTCGTCGTGAAGAGCCGTGATCTCGGCGGACAGGTTGCGCTCGGATCCGTCGTAGCTGATGAGGCAGTCGGTCGGGATCGAGTGTAGCATCTCATGCAGCGGCTCGAGGCACGCGGACGAGTTACAGAAGAGCAAGAAGTTCGCGCTCGAAAAATCGAGCACGTCGAACAGCGAGGTGACGCTGAACATCACACCTTCCTCCTCCAGCGCGCACGTGTCGAAGTACGTGCTGTTGTCGATGATCGCGATCACCTCGGCAGACGTAGTCTCGTCGCACTCAGAGCCCACAACCTCAACCTCCGTGCCGGAGCTTCCCGAGGTGGAGGACTCCCCTTCTTCGTGTCCTTCGTGCGCCGCGACGCTGGAGATTAGGGCGGCACCCGCCAGGAGGAGAGAGAGAACTCGGAGAGTCATCTGGGGAGACCTTGATTTGGTTGCGGAGCAGTCGAAGTGCGCAGCCGAAGGAGAATTCGGAAGTGAAGGCGACTAGGCAGAGGGTAATTGCGCAGTCCAAGGCATGCAGAGGCTGTCGTGTTTAATATGGTGGTACTGGCGGGCGAATATGTACGGACGTTGCCGTTGCGCAACTCTTGTGTCAAGCAGAGGGCAACGATCATTCAACAATTGCTTGTATCCATGATTTGGATTTGGGAGCCGTTGTGCCGCTTGCCCAGTGTTGTATTTCGACGTTAGCTCGGACACAAAACACCACACGAAGGCGTTTGGTCTAAACCATCATATCGGCGGACAGTACAAGAGCCGCGAGCACCATCGCGAGGGTCGAGGCAGTTACGATCTTGCTTGCTCCATTGGTCGAGCTGCTGCTGCTGGCGGCGCTTCCCATGTCCATACCACTCATGTCCATACCGCTCATATCCATACCGCTCATATCCATACCGCTCATATTGCCATCTTCGTCGTCGTCTCCATCGTCGTCGTCGTCCTCTCCGAGAACCTCGTGGCACTTGGTGTGAAGTGACGTGACCTCCTCCGAAAGATTGCGGTCAGAACCGTCGTAGCTGATGAGGCAATCGGTCGGGATCGAGTGCAGCATTTCGTGCACAGGCTCCAGACACGTCGACGAGTTGCAAAAGAGGAGGAAGTCAGCGCTGGTGAAGTTGAGCACGTCGAACAGCGAGGTGACGTTGAACGTCACACCCTCCTCCTCGAGCGCGCATGTGTCGAAGTACGTGCTGTTGTCGATGGTCGCAACGATCGGGTCGCTGACGGTTGTATTGCACTCAGCGCCGGCTGCGAGGCTGGCAAGCGATGGCGTCGACACAGCAAGCGAGGTGAGACGCAACATAGCGACAGTCGGTCCAGGCTTGGGGTCGGCGTGGCGAGCTGCTGGCGGAGAATTGCAGAATGAAAGCAGGGATCCTCAGGTCTCCGCCCCGCCCGCCTCACTGAGAAGGGAAGGAGGGAGGATTTGGCACTGCCCTGCTCGAACGAACCGAGCGCTAAGCCAACCAGACCGCCCTGTCAACAATCAGCCAAACGCGGTGTCCATTTGCGTTGCCTGAACCCATCGCCTCGCGATTGTTGACATCACATCGCCGATCCTCTACCGCCCATCCCCCAATCAACGTGATCGAGTTACAGGTTACGCCTCGAGGGGTTACCGCAGATCACTCGAGCCGAGTGCCACTCCAGCCTCAGGCGAGCACGCCCTTGGTGCTGGGCACGCCGGCGGTGGCGTCGCGGCTGACAGCGCCACGCAGTGCCACGGCCAGCGCCTTGAACGAGGCCTCGGCGCGGTGGTGGTCATTGCGGCCGCGAAGCACGTCCACGTGGAGTGTCAGGCGCGCGGCGCTCGCGAACGACTCGAAGAAGTGCGTGATCATCTCGCACGAGAGCTCGCCGACCATGGGGCGGACTAGTTGCAGGTCGATCTCGCTGTGCGCGCGACTCGAAATGTCCACGACGGCGCGAGAGAGTGCCTCGTCCAGCGGCACGCACGCAGACGCGAAGCGCGCGATGCCCGCGCGATCCCCGAGTGCCTGGACAACCGCCAGCAGTTCATTAGTCCCTGTGGCGCTGCCTGGCAGCGCGCTGCAAGTCAAAACTCGCCCCACCTTATCGAAGGCCTCGCCGAGCGTCAGCGCGCAGTCCTCGGTCGTGTGGTGGTCATCGATCCACGTGTCGCCCTTACACTCCAGCTCCAGGTCGAAGCGGCTGTGCTTGGCCAGCGCCGTGAGCATATGATCCAGGAAGCCGATGCCCGAGCTCACCTGCCGTGCCGAACAGTGCTCTCTCGTTAGTCAGTTGCTCTCAGCATACTCGCACACAACGCAGCAAGACAGGAACTGACGACGCACCTTGGACTTGCCGGTACCGTCGAGCGCGAGCTTGACGCTGATGGACGTCTCCTTGGTCACGCGGGAGATGGCGGCCTGTCGGCTGGCGCCGCTGGTGATGGCACCGTCTCCGACAGCGGAGAAAGGGATCAGGTCAAGCAAATGAGCGAGGCCCGGATCAACCACGACGGCTGCCCCAGCCTTCTGCAGTGCGGCGGCTACCACTGACGGCTGCTGCGTCACGACCGCCTTGGCGAACGCCTGGGGCGTCAGCACGCCGACCGCCTGGACTCCCGCACTGACCGCGGCCACCACGTCGTCCACCGTATCGCCCACCATGACAGCGCGCGCGGCGTCTGCGAGTCCGAGGCCCTTGAGCGCCAGCACGACCGGCTCGGGCGACGGCTTGGGCACGCAATCCTCCATGCACACCTGCACCGGGAACAGGTGCGCGATGCTGCGTCCGCGCAGTGCGTCAGTCGCGTCAGCACACGCCAGCTCGAAGCAGCAATGAAGGGAAGCGAACGCACCCGTGCGCGGTCAGGAACTTGGCGCAGTCGGCGCGCGGGCGGCCCGTGACGACGGCCATACCCTTGGGCAGCCGCCTGTTGAGCTCCTCCAGCAGTCCCTTGGGCACGAGCAGCGTCTCAAGCTCGCACAGCCCCGGCTTGCCGCCCACTCCCTGGTAAAAGTTCTCGAACACGCGCGTCACCTCCTCGAGCGTCGGTGCAGGGGTGGAGCCACTGGCCGCGACCAGCCGCTGCGTGAGCTGCCAGTCGTTGTTGGCGTTGCCCGCGAGCTTCTCGCGCTCGATGTCCTCGGCCGAGACCTCGACGCCAAACGCGCGCGCCGTCTCCACGATCGCTTGCCGGTACGAGCGCGACACCTCGGCCAGCACGCCGTCCATGTCCAGCAGCAGCGCCTCGGGCGCCGCCGTCAGCGCCTTTGCCGTCGCCATCGGCTCGCCGAGTTTGGTCCGGTGGTGGTGGTGGTGGTGGTTCCTTTGTGAGTACGCTTGCTTGCTACACGTACTTGTATAGCTGCCTTCATTCGGGTATCCGGACAAAGTATGATTGGACAAACATCGCCTACTCCATTTTCATTGGCTGAAATCTCAATAGTCACTCATTTTGAGGCTGAGCAAACGTAAGCAGCCTGCATTCCGTCGACAGGACACAACAACGCCGGCAGTACTGCAATGCCGTGCGAGATCATGATGAGGTTCATGGCGCGGCTCCGCCAGGACGACGGCTCTACTCGCCGCCGTCCAGCTCTAGCACGGTGCGCATCTGCTCGGGCGAGTGGCGCAGCACGACGGCCGCCGCCGGCGCGTCCCCCGCAGCCGCACCGACCACGACGTACCCTCGGCGCTCGTCACGCACGAACGCGACGACGAACTCGTACGCGGCGGCGAGCGCGCGCGCCGTTAGTCGCCGCGCGCGGTCGCCAAGCGCCGGCTGCGACAGCTGGTCCTCCAGTGGGAACGCGAGCGCCTCGGCGGCCGCGCAGAAGGCCGCGAGCGCGCGCGAGACGGTCGCGCCGTCCAGTCCCGGCGCGGCGGCGGCCGCGGCCTGGGGGGCGAGCGAGAGCTCGTCCGATTGGAACGCGTGGATGCGGCGCAGCAGCGGCCCGACGCCGCAGCGCTCGAGCACGCGCTGCGCCTGGCGCTCGCTCAGGTCGCGCAGCCACGCGTCCACGTCGCGCTGCATGCGCTCGCGCCAGGCGCGCGTCTCCTCGTCGAAGCGCGCGAGCGCGGCGAGCAGGCAGCTGACGTTGTTGATGCGGAACACGAGCGCATCGGCGTCGGTGCCGCCGCCGCCGCCGCCGCCGCCGCCGCTCGTGCGCGCCGGGAACTGCTGCTCGCACACGCGCATGACAGCCGCGAGCACGGCGTCGAGCAGCGGCGCGAGATCCGCGAGCTTGTCACTCTCGGGCAACGGCGAGCTCTGCGCAACCTCGAGCAGCGCCGCCAGCCGCTGGGCGGCGTCCAGCGTCGCGTGGGTCGCGCCGAGGCTCGTTGCCGGCGCCATCACCGAGTAGTCGTGGGCCGAGGGCAGCGCGCCGGCCGCCGCCGCCTCGATCGAGTCCACGAGCAGCCGCAGCTCGTGCTGGAACGCGCGGCTCGCGGCGCCGCGGCAGTCGCCGAGCGCGCGAGCGAGCGGCGAGCCACCCACGAGCGCGCCGAACGTGTGCGCGTAGAAGGCGAGCAGGTGCAGCAGCTTGTAGGCGATCACGAGGCCGTGCGGCGCGGCCAGCGTCTGCTCCACGCGCACAGCGAGCGGCCGCGCGACGCCGTCGAATGCCCGGCCCGCCATGGACGCGCGCGCGCTCGCGGCGGGCGGCCCGTCCGCCTCTCTCGCCTCGCCCGTGGCCTGCGCCTCTGCCTCCGCCTCGGCGGGCACGAGCAGCTCGCCGTCGCCGTCGAAGAGCACGCGAAAGAACTCCGAGTCGGTGGCAATCGCTTGGTGCACCCACGCGAGCATGTCACCGCAGTACCGCACTGGGTCGTGCGCGTGCATCTCGATGGGTCGCGGGATACCGTTCGGGCCGCCGCGCGTCAGCGCCAGGATGAACCGGCGCACGTTGAGCGCGCGGCGCGCACTAGTGAGGCTCTCCTTGCAGCGGCTGCAGCCAGCGACAAGCAGAGCGCGTGAGTCGAGCGGCCGCCGCGCAGCGAACGCGAGGAGCGCAGCGGAGGGCGGACGCCGCACTTGTAGAGCTCGGGGCGGTCGCGCAGGAGCGCGATGGCGCGGTGCAAGTGGCTGCCGGGCTCGCGCTCGTCCATCTGCGCGCACTTGGCCGCCGTCCACTGGTACAGGCGCTCGAACCCGGCGTCCTGGTGCCTGCCCACGGCGTCCAGCAGCTCTGCCCTGGTCTCCAGCGGCACGAACAGCACGGTGTGAGTCGACGCTCTCTCTTTCTCTCTCTACGCCCGGGCGGGGTGGGTGGGAAGGCGTACGCGCAGCCGACGTTGCCCTCAGCCACGAGCGCCTCGCAGTCGGCCTTGACCTGCCGCACGCGCTCGAGTGCCGCAAACAGCCGCTCCATGCCGCCTTCGCCCTCGTCCGCGCGCTCCGATCCACCCGCGCGCGCGTACAGCGCCGCAACCTCGTCTTCCGAGAGCTGGTACCGCCCCAGGAAGGCACGCGCCGCGTCCAGCTCGCCCTGCACCTGCTCACTGCACCGCCAGTCGCGCGTTAGCAACGCACCGCCGCGCGCTACGACAGCCCCAGACGCGGACAAGAGACGCACGTCTTGCGCGCGAGCGCGGCAGCCTCTGTCTGCACCTGCTGCGTCTCACGCTTGGTCGTCTCGAGGAAGCGCTGAACGCCGGCGCACTTGGCGTCCAGCGCGTCCACCTGCGCGCGCAGGCCCTCGAGCCTCGCCAGCGTCTCGCCGAGCCCGGCCAGTGCCGACTCGGCCAGCGACAGTTGCTTGCTCTCCAGCGACGAGCGCAGCGAGCGCCGCAGCTCCGCGAGCGTCCCGCCGCCGGCCGCGGCTGCCGGCAGCGCGAGACCCAGGCCGCCGCCACCTTTCTCACCGCCCCCTGCCGCCACAAGCGAGCTCAGCAGCGCGCGAGACGCCTCCATCTCCGCGCGGGAGCCCAGCAGGCGCCGCACGCGCGCCTGCAGCGCCGCCGCGCCGCTGCTGCCGCCGCCCGCAGATGCCATGATCCGCCTGCCGTAGTGCTCCTGTGTGTTGCGTGTGCTGCTCAGCAGAGGGCGACTGCCATTGGTCAAATAATGCGTTCTCATGCATGATAATTGGTTGAAACTTAGATTGCCCGCTCGTCCACCAAACGTACCCCAGTGTAACCGTAACCCGTTCCAGCGAGATCGTGTTGGGCGATCTTCAAGGCGTCATCGCTTTGTCGCCGCCCAGCGCCGCCCGTCCGTCGGAGGGAGGAGGAAGCGGCCGTGTGCACGCAGCGCGGGCGTGAGGACGACTAGCGATGGCGGGGGAGAACGCGGAGGTGGTCGAGGCGCGCGCGGACGGGTCGTTCGACGTGGCGGACGCGTCGCTGGACGCCGGTACGCCGGTCTCCCGGACGGCCGTCTCTCCGCTGTCTAATTGCTCCGCACGGGCCGCCAGAGGCGCTGCGGCGTGAGGGCAACGCGGCGTTCCAGAGAGGCGCCTTTGAGGCTGCGCGCGCGCTCTACTCGCGTGCGCTGTCTGCCAGCCCAGACGACCACGTGCGTCGAAGCCCCATCGAACGGGAGCGGCCGGTTGACCGACTGATGGATCGATCGGATTCACGCTTGGTGTTGGCATGAGCAGCTCGCGCTCGGCAACCGGTCGGCGGCGCTGCTGCGCCTGGGAGATGCGCGCGGCGCGCTACAGGACGCCGAGCGTGCCGCGCGCCTCGCACCGACGTGGCCCAAGGTGAGAGCGGGCAGCGGTTAGGCGAGGCGCGGCGCGGCTCATGGCGCGGGGCGAGGCTCACGGCGGTCCGCAGGCGCTGTGGCGGCAGGCGGCGGCGCGCGAGGCGCTGGGAGACGCTGCTGGCGCGCTCGCGAGCGTCGAGCGGCTGGCGCGGCTCGTGCCGCGGGAGTCGGCGGATGGCAAGAAGGCCGCGGCCAAGCTCTCGGCGCTGCGCGGCGGCGGCGGAGCCGTCAAGAAGGGCTTCCTGTCGTCGCCATCGGCGTCCGCGCGCGGCATCTACACGGACAAGCGGGACAGCGAGGCGGAGGCGCGGGAGGGCGAGGGCGAGGAGCGGACGGGGTGGCGCGCGATGCTGCGGCGGCTCAAGGAGGGCTGCAACCCGCGCGGCGTGAACGAGCGCGGCGAGAACGTGGTGCTGGACGACGGCGTCTTCGGCCAGCTACTGCGCGAGCGCGAGTTCCAGCGCCTGGTATACCCGGGTATCCCGCCTGAGCAGCTGCGGCACGCGCCGCGCAACCTGCAGGCGCTGCTCGAGGACCCGTGGTACGCGCGCGAGCTGGAGGCGCTCATGCCGCGCGTGCAGGCCAAGGCCGAGAGCGTGCTGAGCAACGTCAAGCGGCGCGGCGAGCAGCAGGGCGAGCGCATGGACGCCGCGACCGAGCGCGCGCTGCTGCCGCAGGTGCTGCAGGAGGCCTTCGGCCGCGAGGTGCTCGCCATGGTGCACCGCGTCAACCGGCAGAAGCACGCGGCGCTCGCCAACGACGACCGCACGCTCGCCGACCCGAACGCTGACATGGCCACGTGGGACCAGCTCGACGACGCCTTTTTGGACGCGCTCCTCGGCGCCGGCGGCCGCGGGATCGCCGTGCTGGACGACTTCATGGGCGACGAGTGGCCGCCGCTGCTGCTCCGCGACGCGCGCCGCATGGCCAAGAAGCATCCGCTGCTGCCAGCCGTCTCGAGCGCCGACGTCCAGCTGCGCGGCGCGGCGCGCGTGGCCTCGGGTCGCCTCCGCTTCGTCGAGCCCGGTGAGTGCGCGGCCGAGTTCCCGGCGCTCGCTGAGCTGCTCGACAAGCTGCATGCGCTACCCTTCGAGATGAACCGCAAACGACCGGCGCGCGCGCGGCTGTGCGCGCAATTTGCGCACTGCACGGCGCTGCAGGCGCTCGCGCCGGGCGAGCGCCAGCCGCTCCGCCTCGACTGCGGCCCCGGCGACAAGGACAACGGCTTCAAGCTCACCTGCGTCTACTGCTTGAACGGCGAGCCTGACTCGGACGAAGAGGTCGACCGAGCCGCGTTTGTGCTGCGCGCCGGGCTGGACGCCGACGCGCCAGTCGAACGTGTCCGCCCGCGTGCCGATCGCCTCGTCGCCTTCCAGAGCCAGCGCGTGCTCAACGAGATCACGCCTGTGCCGCCTGGGACGCCCGAACTGTACTACTTGACGTTCTGGATCCACGGTCAGGACCTGCGGTGATCGCGGAGGAGGGCCGCAGCAGCGAGGTGAGGCGAGGCGAGGCGAGGCGAGGGCCGACACCGGCGCTTCTGTCTAGCGTGCGGCGTTGCCGGGGAGCAGCTGGGCCGCGTCGAGCACCACAGGCGACGAGCGCAACGTTGGACGCGACCGAAGCTTGAGAGGGAGCGGCGGCCGAGTGACCCGTGCAGGCTCCGCGAGCGATGAAATAGACGGCGCCGGCGACGGGTTTGGCGGCAACTTGGACGTCGACGCCGTCGAGTACGAGCCTCGGAGGCGGCCGCCCCGCCGAGGTCCGGCGCCGAGCATCAGAGACTTGGTCAGGTTAGCCATATCGACGTCCTCGCCGACGCTTTGACTGCGCTGGAGCTTGGT
>JAADYC010000627.1:0-16243 GCA_023338135.1 Phytopythium kandeliae | reverse complement strand
GCATGTTTTCAACGAATGATAGACTGTGTCGAGCCAACTGTGGTTAATGTTGACCGTGACGGACACCCGATGGACGGACGGACGGACGGACGGACGGACACGTTATGCGTCGGCCGTGTCGGCTGTTTTATGGTATGGACTTCCAATTCAGCGCACAAAGTGGGTTGCATTGACATCTCAGCCAATCAGCATGCGCGAACCAATGACCACGTGCACCAAAATGTGTGCGAATGCGTAGGCGTCACGCACTCTTAAGTTCGCTCTGTCGGCGATTCAATCCCCAGATCGGCGAGAAGAGCCAGGAGCGCGACGACCATGAGCGACGGCGAAGGCAGCGGCAGCGGCAAGCGGTGGTTCCCGCTCGAGTCGAACCCAGCGGTGATGACCGAGTATGTGGCCAAGATGGGCTTCCCCTCGAGCGAGTACAGCTTCTGCGACGTGCTCAGCACCGAGGACTGGGCCCTCGACATGGTCCCCAAGCCCGTCGTGGCCGTCATCATGCTCTTCCCCATCAAGGAGCACGTACGCGCGTCTCTCGTGGCCCGCCGCGTCCTCAAGGAACTCGCAGCTGACGCTTCTCGCTGCGTGCTCGCGAGTCCAGACGGAGGCGTTTGCCCGGCAGCAGCGGGAGGAGATCGAGCGCGACGGACAGGTCGTGTCGCCCAACGTGTACTACATGCGCCAGACCGTCGGTGCGTCCCGCTCGCTCGATCAATCGCTCGACCAATCGCTCGGAGAGACTCTAACTACTCGCTGCCTCGCTGGCGAAGGCAACGCCTGCGGCACGGTCGGCATTCTACACGCCATCGGCAACATGCGCCACCTCGTGACTCTCCGTACGTGCCGCAGTCGCTTCGGCCGGTCGCGAGCGACGCGCGCTGACGCACCTGTCGGCACGACTGCCCAGCGCCGTCGAGCTACTTGGCCAATTTCTTCTCCAAGACCGCGAGTATGACGCCAGAGGAGATCGCCGAGTTCCTCGAGGAGGACGACGAGGTACGCGCCTCGCGGCTCTCGTCGAGGCCTCGCAATTGGTATGGAGCGCTGACAAGTCAACATGCTCATCTGTGCGACAGCTTGAGGAGACGCACGGCGACGCAGCCGACGCCGGGCAGTCGGAGGTGCGTTGCCTTCGGCTCGGACGCTCTGCGAGTCGTGCGGGAGGAGCTGACGAGCGCCGTGCGCCTTGCTGCGTTGCACCGCGGCCGGCAGCAACTCGCGTCGGTGGATGACCCGATCAACACGCACTTCGTGTGCTTCAGGCACGTAGCGGACGCTAGAGGAGGCGCTGCGGCCGCGCTCGCCGGTTGGTAGCTCACCGTGCGACTCGTGCGTGGCACTAGCTGCGTGGATGGTCACTTGTACGAGCTCGACGGACGCAAGACGTTCCCCATCAACCACGGACCGTGCAGCAGCGACTCGCTGCTCCAGGTGCGGCTCTGGCGTCCCCTTCGGCGCTCGTGCGCGTCAGCCGATCGCTCAATGCGCGTTATCGCGTCCGCGTCCGCGTTCGCGTCCGCGTCTGTGTCCGTATTCGCGTCGGCAGGACGCGTGCCAGGTCATCCGGCAGTTCATGGCGCGCGACGAGGGCGAGGTGCGCTTCACGATCCTCGCGCTGGCCAAGACCGCGCACGAGTGATGCGCCTCCCCGTACGGCTCGACCGCGAGCGCGAGCAGAGCCCGCTTGTCGGCTGTTGACCTGCGCGATGCGGCGTGATGCGGCGTGATGCGGCGCGGTGTGGCACTCGTCGCAAGTGTCGGCGCTGGGTATGAATAGCAGGGTAACCGCTCGCCTTTTGCTTCTCCACCTCAACGCTGGCCAACGGCCGAGCGAGAGCGTCCGCGAGTTCCTCGCGCGCCAGGCGCCGAGCTGAGCCCTCGAGCTGTTGCCTCGCCGCCGCGCCACGTCTGTCCTAGGCGTGAGGCGCCTCGTCGCCGTCGGTCGCCATGCGCGCGCGGCTCTCGGCGCTGGCGCTGCTCTCGGCGCTGGCGCTGCGCTCATTGGCGGTCGCCGCTGCCGCTGCCGCTGCCGCTGCCGCTGCCGCTGCCGCCGCCGCCGCCATCGACATCTTCGTCTCGCCGGCCGGCAGCGACGCCGCGCCGGCGGACGGCTCGATCGACCGCCCATTCCGCTCCATCGCGCGCGCGCGCGAGCTCGCGAACGAGCTCAAGGCGCTGCCGGCGAACGCCGCGCGCGCCATCAACGTGCAGCTGCGCGCCGGCAGGTACGCGCTCGAGGACACGCTCGAGTTCTCGAGCGCCGACTCGGGCAACTCGCGCGCCGCGCGCATCACGTACCAGGCGTACTGCGATCCGGGTGTGCTCGCGGCCGCGACTGCGCGCCAGCCCTTCCCGTACTACGCCGCCTCGCGCTCTGGCGCGGCCCCTTCGGCCGCGTCCTCGCGCTCGCCCGAGCCTCCGCGGCGGCTGTGGAACGGCGTGGGCGCCCCGGAGGACTGGGCCGGCCCCGCCGACCCGTTCGCGCAGATGGGCGTCGACGCGGCCGGCAACGCGCTCCTAGCGCCCGCGCCGGCCAATGCCAGCACCGGCGCGGCCGCTACCGCCGGCGCCAGCGACGGAAGCGGCGCGGGCGAGGACCAAGGCCGCGTGTGCATCGACAAGAGCGACCCGCGCGCCAACGACCCGGACGAGACGGACGCGCTGGCGTTCGCCAACGGCCGCACGTGCTACGCGGCCGGGCCGGTCGCGAGCTGCGTGTCCGGCTGCGCGGCCGCGTGCCGGCAGGACCTGGCGCACGGCGAGCCGCCGGCCGCGCTGGCCGCCACGTTCCGGCGGCTGCTGGGCAAGCACCTGCGGCGGCGAGAGGACTGCGTCGAGCGCTGCGCCGTCTCGTGCCGCGGCTGCGAGCGCGCCGAGCTGTCTGGCGCCGTGCGGCTGCCCGCGGGCTCGGTCGCGACCTGGCGGCTCGAGCGCACGCTGCCCTCGGCGCTCAAGGTCTTCGCCGCGGACCTGTCGCCGTACCTGCCGCCCGCGGCCGCCGCGCCGGCGCAGCCCAAGGACTTTGACTCCTTCTCGACGCTCTTCATGGACGGCGTGCGCCTGCCGCGTGCCGGGTTCCCCGACTGCGCCGTCGCCGCCGCCGCCGCCGCCGCCGCCGCCGAGGACCAAGACGGCGAGGACGAGGACACGTGCGGCTTTGCGCCGGTCGAGGCGGTCGCCTCGCCGACGGCCTTCACGGTCGCCGCGGCCGCCTTGTCTCCGCGCGCCGCGCAGTGGAGCGCCGCGCTCGCGGCCGCGGCGACGGCCGCCGACGGCCGCGAGACGCACAACGCCGCGGTCGTCACGCTGCGGCCGAACGCGTCCGAGCCCGCGGCGCTCGTCTACTCGCTCGCGCGCGTCGACGTGGACGCGGGCGGCGGCGCGCGCCTCGAGCTCGGCGGCGGCGGCGCGCAGCTCTCGGCCGCGCTGTTCGCCGACGGACTGGCGGCGCGGCCGCCCGGCGCGCGCGCGAGCTTCCGCGTCGAGAACGTGGCCACCGAGCTCGACGCGCCGGGCGAGTGGTTCTTCGACGCGGCCACGCGCACGCTGTTCCTCATCCCTCCGGACGCGCGCGCCGCGACCGTCGAGGCGCTCGCGGCCGCCGAGCTCGAGCTCCCGCGGCTGCACCAGCTCGTGCGCGTGAGCGGCGCGCGCGCCAGCCGCACGCTCACGCCGGCGCACGCGCACGCGCAGCTGCTCGAGGCCGGCTCGGCGCCGCTCGTGCGCCACCTGCGCTTCCGCCACCTCGTCTTCTCGGGCACGCAGCTCCACCACCTCAACGTGTGTACGTGCGCCGCCTCGGCTTTGGCTCTGCCGCGGCCTCTCGACGCTCGCGCGGCCTAACGAGCTCTCTCCTCGGCGGCGGCGCGCCGTCGGCCACGCCCAGACGAGCGCGTGCCGGGCTCGCAGTGGCCCATGACGCGCGTGGCCGCCGTGTTCATCGAGTCGGCGGCCGACGTGTCGGTCGCGCACTGCGCCTTCGCCAGGGTCGGCGGCAACGCGCTCATGGTCTCGGGCGACTCGCGAGACGTGACGCTCGCGCACAACAACGTGTCCTTCGTGGGCGGCACGGGCATCTCGGCGCTCGCGCGGCGCCCGCCCGCAGCGGCGCTCGACGGCAACCCGACCGAGCCGCTGCTCGCCTCGCGCGCACTCAACGTGTCGTTCAACCAGGTGCACCACGTCGGCCGCGCCGCCGCGCGCTCGGCCGCGCTCATGCTCGTCGGCGCCGCGCGCGCGACCGTCCAAGGGAACCTCGTGTTCGGCGTCCCGGCCGGCGGCGCGGCCGTCCTCGTGCGCGACCCGCGCGGCGCGGCCGAGGACGACGCCGCGCCGCTGCTGCGCGCGCCGGCGCTGGCCGCGCTGCTGCCGCCCGCGAGAGGCGTCGAGCCGTCGACGGCCGCGCGCGTCCACGTGCCGCTCGCGGACGTGCAGCTGCCGGTCGTAGCCAAGCTCGTCGGCACCGACGCGTGCGACGCCGCGCACCCGCTCGGCGGCGGTGGCGGCGGCCGCGTCGACTCCCCGTACGGCGAGCCCAGCGCCTTCCCGCGCGCCGCGACCTGCTCCGGCTGCTGCCGCGTGCACGCCAACGGCGCCGTGCTGCGCGTCGTCGGCCGCGCCGACGAGCCGACGCGCGACGAGCTGCTAGCGCTCGCGGTCGCGGCGACGGCGGCGCCGCAGGAGCGCAACGCGCGGCGCCAGGCCGTCGTGTACCCGGGCGAGGCGCTCGCGCTCGAGCTGGCTGTGGTCTCGCCCGGCGCCTTCCGCGCGGCCGTCGACGTGCGCCTCGCCTTCCACGTCGAGACGCCCAATCAGCGCCTCGAGCTACCGGCCGCGCGCGCGGTCTGGCGCGTCGAGACGCGCGGCTGCGCGGTGCGCGAGGAGGAGGTCGCGGTCGAGCGTGTGGGGCCGTGTGAAGGTCCGCGGTCCAACGCCGAGGCCTCGCGATGGGCGGCGGACGCGTGCCGAGACGTCGACACAGGCGGCGGAGGTGCCTGGGAGCTCGACGCCGCCTCGCGCCGGTGCGTCGGGCCGCTCGTGGCGCTCGCCGACTGCGCCGGTGACAGTCTCAGACTCGGCACGCGTGTCTTCTTCAACTGCTCCGTCACATGCCGCGCGACCGTGTGCGACTGACGGGCAGGTGGCGTGGCATGGCGAGCGAGTGAGCCAATCATCCAACGGATCAACGGACCAACGGACCAACGGACCAACGGACCAACGGACCAACGGACCAACGAGCCAACAGACCAACGAGCCAACAGACCAATGCAATGTCGTCACATGCGGCAGAGCCTTGAAATTCACTACCGCGCTGTGCGCTTGGGCACCACTTCGTCTTCTTTCTTTCTCTCTCTCTCGCTCACTCTCTCTCACACACACACTGCGTGTGTCTTGTCATGCATGTACGCTCGCTCGGCTCTCTTGTGGTGCCCGGCGGCCTGCCCAACGGCGCTCACGAGAGCGACGAGGGCCGGCCGACGAAGCTGAAACCGTCGAAGTCATTGCGCACGGCAGCGCCGCCGCGCGGGTTCTTCTTGGCCATGACGCTGCCCTCACGGTCGCGCGCCGTGATCTCGTTCATATTGCGCGGCGCGTAGTGCGTGTCGAGCTTGCCGACGCCAGGGTTGAAGGGCGGCGTCACCTTGCGCTCGAGCAGTGCCGGCCAGTTGATCGAGTCGAAGAACGGGTGCGTCAGCACCTCGTCGGCACCGCGCGGGCCGCTGCCCAGCCGCATCGTCGGGTCGCGCGTCAATAGCTGAAGAAGAGAGGGAAAGAGGGAGAGAAAGAGAGACATCAGCACAAGGTCAGTGAGTTCGTCCTCCCGTCAGGTTCGAGCCTCGCTCGGCCCAAGCAGGGGCATGAGCGATCGGCCTGTCGATCGATCGAGAGAGAGAGAGAGAGGAGAGAAAGCAAGTACGCACCCCATTGATGAGCGCGATGGCGTCGTCCGAAAAGTTGGGCGAGAAGGTGACCCAGTCCTGCTTGAGGATCGTCTGGAACATAATGTCGCGGTTGCGGTGGTAGTACGGCGGCTTACCGCCGATCATCTCGTAGAGCAGGATGCCGAAGGACCACCAGTCGGCCGCCTTGCCGTACGCCTTGCCGCGCAGCAGCTCCGGCGCGATGTACGCGGCCGTGCCACAGAAGGTCGTGGCTCCCTTGAGCCCCGAGACGCCGACCTTGGAGAGACCGAAGTCCGTGATGCGGACGTGTCCCTCATGGTCCATCAAGACGTTCTCGAGCTTCGCGTCGCGGTAAATAATGTTGGCGCTGTGCAAATGCGCGATGGCGGCCGCCACCTCGGCCGCGTAGAATCGTGCCCACTCCTCCGGAAATTTGCGGCGCCGGCGCAGGTGCGTCGCGAGCGAGCCACCGCTCAGGTAGTCCATGACCAGGTACAGCCGCGACTCGCTCTGGAATGCGTAGTGCAGCTTGACCACGAACGGGTGCGAGATCTCCGTCAGGATCTTGCGCTCGGCCATGGTCGTGTTCACTAGGCCCGACGACACGACCTGCTGCTTCTTGAGCACCTTCATCGCGTAGCACTCGCCCAGTTGTGGCGCCGTCACCTTCCGGCACAAAAACACCTTGCCGAAGCCGCCCTGCCCGACCACCTTGAGCAGCTCGAAGTCCTTGTCCGAAATGACCCGCGTCGGAGAGTTGGACGTGCTGCCACTGCCTCGCTGCTGCTGTTGCGCCTGCTGCCTCGGGACTGGCTTGGGCAGGTAGTACGTCGCCTTGATCGCCTTATCGTTTCCAGCAGCGGCCGCCGAAGTCCCTGTCGTTGTCGCCGTAGCTGTAGTGGTGGTGGTAGTTGTAGTCGCTGCCGCGCCGTTCGCCTTCTCGGCGTCGTCACCCGTCGACAGATCGCTCGACTCTTCCGCGTCCGTCTCGCCGATCACCACAATGTTCGAGTGACGCCGCGGCCGGCCAGCAGGCAGTGCCTCGCCGCCAGCAGCCCCGTTGCCGCGCGCCATGGACGGCGCTGGACGCTGGTGGTGCTTATTCTTTCGCCGCCGAAGCTCGGCGCGCACGTGCTTGACAACCGCCGTCATCCCGGGCTGCTCCGGGTTCGCGCCGACGAATGCGAACGCCGGGTCCTCGCCCTTCTCGAGCGTCTTGGGCGTGTTGTCCGCCTCCTGTGACGGCATGAACCCAAGCGAGAGACAGACGCAGTTGACGCGCGCCTGCGAGTCCACGATCTGTGCGCCGAGCGGTTCGTATGACGCCTCCCAGTTGATCGATCGGCGGCCGAGAAGCTCCAACACGCCAGGGCTCTCGTTGTGATCGATCTCGTGCCGCGACTCGATGAGCGCCACGCGGTAGAGTTTGTCGCGCGCACTGTCCTCGAATGTCTCGAGGATCGACTTGACCAACGCGCCGCCGCGCGCGAACGCGATGACCGACACCTGGCCGCGGCACTTGGACACAAAGTGTTCCCACACGAAGAGCACGTGCTCCTGCGGCGTCGACGAGTTGGGGATCGGCACGACGCGCTCGAAGCCGCCGGCCTCGTACACCACAGCGCTGTTGCTGAACGGGTTGCACGTGATGATGCCGTAGCCTTCGTCCTGTGCGCGGTTCAGGTACGGCAGCATGGACCACTTGTGGTCGATCGTCAGCGGCGCGTTGGCCGCCGCGTCCGGGTCCTGCTTCCACACACCCATGGGCCCAGAGTCCGACAGGAACAGCAGCACCTTCTTGGCCGTCGTGTACGCCATCGACGTGTAGATGCGGCAGCGCACAGGCGACTCGGCCGACGGCACGAACTGCGGCGTGAAGTTCAGCTCGTGCTCCATGAACGCGTACAGGTCGCGCCGCGCGGTGGACGGCGTCGTCGCGCTCGACTGGCGCACCATCGACGCGGCTGGACGCGGCTTGGGCGGCTCCTCGAAGGCCGAGATGCCGCGCGTGTCAAGCTCCAGCGAGTCGCCCGAGCTTGAGCGGCGCCGGTGCGCAGACTCCTCGTCCTTCGGCTTCTCCTCGCGCTTGGGTGGGACCACCGGCTTGACCGGGGTCGGCGGCTGGACCGGGGCTGACCGCTTAGGCGGCGCCTCCTCCTTGTGTTTGATCTCTTCAGGCTCCTCGTCCTCTTCTTCCTCCTTCTCCTCCCGAGCAGCAGCACGCGCTCGCTTGTCCGCAGCCACTGGCTTCTTGCCCATCTCCATCTCATTCTCGTCCTCCTCGTCGCTGCTTGACTCGGCCAAGAGCTCCGCTGTCGTCTTGCGCATACCCATGGCACCCATGCGCAGTCCGGTCGAGGCTCGCGGCACCACCGGCTTGGGTGCCGCCGCTGGCTCCGCCTTTGACTCTTCCTCCGAGTCGCTGAACGACGTGAAGCTGTGCGGCTTGGGCTCGGGTGCCACGATGGCGAAGTTGGGCTTGAGTGCCGGCGTTGACTTGGTCTTGACTGTCTTGGCCTTACTACTGCGCGGAGGCGTCGGCGGCGACACCTGTCGCCGGGGAGACTCGGGGGTTGGAGACATACGCTCCTCCTCCTCCTCTTCCTCCTCCACCATCTCTTTCACTTCTTGCTTCTCCTCGTACGCAGACAGCGCCGGCGCCGGTGCAGGTGCCGGCACAGGTACAGCGGCGACCGCGACGGGTGACACGGCTGCTGGCGCGACTGCTGGCATAGCCGCCTCGCGCGCAGCGTCGATATCCTCATCGTCCTCGTCGTCGCTCTGCTTCTGCTCTTGCTCGTGCTGTGTCCGTTGCTCCCACTCCCTCTCGCGCTCCTGCTCGAGCGCCTGGGGGGTGTCCCTCTGCTCCTCCATCGGCTCGTCCTCGAACGCGCTGATGTCATCCACCTGCGCCTTCAGAGGCGTCAACTGCGGCGCCTCCGGCTTCTCGGGGACGTCGATGCCGTCGGGAGTCTGCATGACGGCGAGCAGCAGCGTGCGCGCACCCTCCGACAGCGCCTCGAGCTCGTCGAACGGCGTGTTCTCGTCGTCGAGGTCCATTTGGTCACCCAGGTCATCCGCAGTGGCGTCCACACCGATTTCCTCGGCTTGGCCGAGCTCGCCGGCGGCGTTGGCGGCCGAGTAGCGCGCGCGCTCCTTGACGGTCGTGCCGCGCAGGTTGAAGCCGCAGGCGCCGCAGAAACGCGAACCTGTGAGCACAGCGCTGCAGTTGGGACAGCGCTTCTTCTCGGCCTCGGGCTCCTCGTCCACGGCGTTGAGCTTCCGCAGCGCGTTCATCCACTTGTTGCGTTCGCGGTCGTTGTCGGCGTAGACGTAGTACGGCACCTGCTCGCTCGTCATGAACATGAAGCCGAAAGGCTCGCCGTCCCAGCGCTGCACGTCCTCGACCGTGACCTCGGCGAGCGGCTTGCCCTTGGCGCTGCCCGCGGCCTCGAAGTCCGAGTAGTAGGCGATGGTCGAGCCACGCAGGATGAAGTAGCGCTTCTTCCAGCTCTTGC
Organism: Phytopythium kandeliae; assembly: GCA_023338135.1. NCBI lineage: Eukaryota > Oomycota > Peronosporomycetes > Pythiales > Pythiaceae > Phytopythium > Phytopythium kandeliae. Next base: position 6,822 of record JAADYC010000627.1, on the reverse strand, counting down.
GCTTGTGACCCTGCTTGGTCAGATACCCGGCGCAAGCCACGGGCTCGGGCAGGTTCGCCGTCGACTTCTTCACGGTTGCGAGCCATTTCTGCTGCTCACCCTGCGTGTCGGCGCTGGCGTAGAAGACGTTGCCCGTGACGGTCTGGAACATGAGTCCGTGCGGCTCACCGTCCCATGGAGCGACCGAGCGCACCTCGACCTCGGCGAGCGCCGACTGGTTCTCCCGGTACGCCTGCTGGTCCAGGTAGTGGCGCAGCACCGTGCCCGAGAGCACGTAGTAGGCTGCGCGCTGGCTCGGCACGAGGTGCCCGCGCTTGGTCAGGTAGCCCTCGCAGCTCGCGACGTCGTCCTCCGTCTCGACCACGAACTCCTGCAGCGCGCGCATCCACTTGGCGCGCTCCGAGGCCGAGGACGCGTACACGTAGTACGGGATCTGCTTGGCCGTGTAGAACATGAAGCCGTGCGTCTCGCCTGACCAGGGAGCGACCTTGGCGACCGTCACGGCGCCGTATTTCTTCGACTTGTCGTCGCCCGAAAAGTACTCGAGCACGTTGCCGCGCAGCGTGAAGTAGCGCGTCTTCCAGTTCGTGAACAGGTGCCCGCGCTTCGTCAGATAGCCCTCGCACTTGATCGGCTCGAGCGCGCCGGCCTGGGGAGCGCCTTCGGGGATCGTCGGCACTGGCACGTCCTTGTCGCGGTTCAGCATGGCGAACGTCTCGCGGCTGAACAGGCTGCGGCGGGATGACGACCGGCGGCTGGACGCGCCGGCTGTGGGCGGCGTGTACGGCGTCCCGGCGCCGTACACGGGCGCCGTGTGGCTGAACGTGGAGCCTCCGCCGGCCGAGAGCGCCGAGGTCGAGTAGTACGGCGCGGTCCCGGCGTTGAAGGACGTGGGGCCGAGCGAGTGGCCGTGGTAGGGTGGCTGCGCCGGCGCCGCCTGCAGCTGCTGGCTCGCGCGCGGCGGCGCGTCCATGGACGAGAGGCTCGGGTTCGACGACGGGCGCGCAAGCGGCGGCGCCGGGGGGAACTGCGGCGGCGGCGGTGGCGGCGCGCGAGAGAAGAAGCTCGCGCGGCCGCGCGCGGACGAGGGCGTCGTTCCGCGGAAGTCGCCCGTGCTCGAGACGGAGCGCAGCGCCGGCGCCGTGGCCGCGAAGTCGGCCGCCGAGGACGAGGACGAGCGCCGCAGCGACTCGCGCAGCGCGTACGACGTCGGCGACGTCACGAGGATCTCCTCCTCGTCCAGCGGCGGTGGCAGCGGCGGCGGCGCCTGCTGCGCGTGGAACGGACGAGACGCGCTCATGCCCTACAGCATCGACCGGCGCGCGCGCGCGCGAGGGGGAGCGGGCGAAGGGCGCGAGGAGCGAAGAGGGGAACTGCGGGCGCTCTGCTCGCGCGTCCGCCGCGTCGTCGGCTTGGCTTCTCGCTCGGCCCGCGGCGGGCGTTCTCGCCTTCTCGTGGGGTTGTCTGTCCGCACTGTCGATAGAGGGAGGAATTTAGGGGGGGGCGGAACGCGCGGAACAGTCGATCCTCTGCTTTCAGCGACTCTCGCGTCGCATAGCCTTGCATACTTGATGTATTTGACTTGGTCAAAATATGGGATCCGCCTATGTTTGCGTATCGTCACTCGGGGTAAGCCCCTGGAACTCAGTGTGAACCGTACGAGCAGAATCACAGGGGCCGACTGACGTGGACACGTGCGATCATTTACTGCGGCGAGGCGCTTCCCTCCTGAACCCGATTCGGCATCGGCTTCGACGGATCCCTCTAAACTCGATGCTCGATCGGTTCCGACGGGTCGCCGCGCGTTCTGTCGTCGGCTGATTGGCCGAGGCGACTCATTGCCGCGAAGAGCCACCCATGGTGGCTAACAAACGACCAAAGATGACGCAGGCAGGCAGGATACGACGCGCACCGCGGATGCGTCCGAGCCGTCCAAGGCGGTGCAGATCTGGTAGCAGCCGCCACAGCAGCAGCAGCAGCAACAGCAGCAGCAATAGAAGCAGCAGCAGCAGCATGTGGAGAAGCTGCGGATCCACTTGACAGACGCGTCTGCGTCGAGGCGGGGAAGACCAGGGGTAGCCGATCGCGGTGCTCGTTCGTGAGATCAGTCGGCGACAAGCTGGAGGAGCAGACGGCCACGCTGATAGCGATGTAGCACGTAGGTGGATACGCTGCAAGGCGCGTGCGGTTGGGATTAGTGGTTTACATCTCGGTCGCCTGCCGGGGGCCGGTCGGTCGCCGCGAGGCGGGGCGGGGCGGGGCGGGTCTGCTGCTCCAATAAAAATGAGCGCGCGGAGGGCAGGGCAAAAACGGAGAGGGCGGCGGCGCGCTCTAGGATCTCCTGGAGAGCGCCGGGATGGCGCTGCTCGCGCGGTAGCCGTCCAGGTTGCCGGTGAGGTAGCTGATGGGCGGTAGTCGGCCGTTGAGGGACACGGCGGCGCCAAGGCCGGGCAGCGGAGAGCCGACGCCGCCGACGCCGCCACCGCCGCCGGCGCCAGCAGATCCAGCGGCGCCATGCGGTCCGTCACCCGCGGGCACGGCGTAGTGGCTATTCCGGAAGGCGTCGGGCGTATTCTGGTCGTGCGCGTGCAGGCGCAGCAGGCCGCCGGGCGTGACGCCCGGGAAGGCCGAGGCGAGCGAGAGGATGGAGTGCAGGCTCTGGTGCCCGCCGGCGTCGGCGCCAAGTCCGAAGCTGCCGAGCTTGGCGCGCCGCGAGACGTTAATAAGTCGGTGCTTGCGGTCGCTCTTGCGCTGGTGCTCGTTCTGCCGCATGCGGTGGAAGCTGCAGAGCGTGTGCAGCTGCCCGTTGCGCTTGGTCGCGCGCGGGTTGCTGCACTTGCCCGACTTGTACTTGCATGTCTGCTCGCTCATGGCCGCGAGCGGGGCCGTGAGCGCGTCCGCGGCCGACGACGAGAGGCTGCGGCGCGACTGCTGCTGCAGTGCCAGGCGCTGCCGGCGGTGGCGCGCGAGGTCGGCGCGGCGCGCGGCGCGGAGGCTGCCGCTGCCGCCGCCGCCGCTGGTGCTGCTGGTGCTACTGCTGCTGCTGGCGACGCCGTTCGCGGCCGCGAACATGCCCTGCGCGTCGCGTCGCGTCGCGTCACGCCGGCGGTCTCTGCGTCTCTCTCGGCCTGCCGGAGAGTCTGCGAGCGAGCGAGCGAGCGAGCCGGTTGGCCGGCCGGGCGAGTGGGCGAGCGCACAGGCGGGCGGGCAGGCGGGTGGGCGGGCGGGCGGACGGACGGACGGACGGACGGCCGGACGCACGCGCCGCAAATCGAGAAGTGCGCGGCGAGCGAGCGCGCGCGTGAGGTGAGCGAGCGGGCGGGCGAGCAGGCGGAAGGCCGGGCGGAAGGCGGCGCGAGGAGCAAGAAGTGGCAAGTGCGCGCGTTAAATATAGGCGGCACGGCCTGCGACTGGGGTTCGTCCGCGCTGAACCGAGCGGGAGGATGCGCGCGCTCCGCGGCGGGCGGCGGCGCTTGGCTTCGCGCCGGCCAACCGGGCGGAGCGACACGCCGACCCAGCGATCCAGCGCTCGATCCACCGGCCGGCGGGCGCGAACAAGACGAGGGCTACGTACTACTATGACTATACTCGCGGCGAAGATAAGACGCGGCGCTAGACGGGCGGCGACCAAACAAGAAGGGGGCGTGTGCGACACCAGCAGCAATCGAGAAGAAGGAAGGAAGAGGAGGGAGGGAGGAAGGGAGGGAGGAAGAGAAAGAGAGCGGTGGCGGTGGCGGTGGGGGAGGCGGTGGTGGTGGCGACGTCGAGCTGCGCGCGTTTCGAAAATAGCCGCGGCGGCTCCAGCAGCAGCAGCAGTAGCAGCAGACTCCGGCGCCAGAACGGGCGGTTCCCGCCTCCTGCCAGCGAGGAGTCGCGCAGTCTGATTTCAACTCGCTGCGTTCCCCGAAGGCGCTGCCGACTTGACGTGCGGCGGCGGACGCAGTGCGACGGGCGGGAGCCACCGGCGGGAAGTTTCTGGCGGCGTGGCGATCCGTCCAGCGGAGGTTACTGGCGCCGAGGGCCAGAGGGCGTGGCGCCGCCGCCGCCGCGCTGATTCTGTCCGCCCACTGCCGCCGAGCACCGCAGCTACTGCACGCGTACGCCGCGTAGCTGCCGCCGCGCCTAATGCCGAACGGCGCACGGCGAATGGCGCATGGCGCGGAGCCGCCATGGCTTCATGGGCGGCCGAGGAGCGAGTAGCTAACGTGCGTCCGTCCGTCCGTCCGCCGGCCAGCTCGTCCACCCGTCCAGCTAGTGCTGAAACACACCAGTGCGTACAGTACAAATGCAATGCGCGCGCACCTGCCTGCCAGCCTGCCAGCCTGCCGGCCTGCCTGTGCAGTTACCCACCTGCTCGCCCGCCAGTTCTTATTCGCGCCGTCACGTCGCACGCACAGGAATAAGACGCCGCAACGACTTGCCGTCCGGCTGGCTCGCTCGCTGCCTCGACTGCGGAAACGCTGGCCGTTTTATCTGTCGCCGCCGCAGCCAGCCACACTCATACTCAAGCGCACGCACGCACGCACTCACTCACACACACACACGACTCCTACAGACTACTGGCGGTGAGTATACTGCCGCGCCTGGGCTCTCATCAGCGGCGGCGACGAGCCACGATGGGACGCACCGGCGGCTTCACCGCCTGCCCAGCGGCCGCCGAGCCATGCCGCGCGGCAGGAGCAGGAGCGACGGCCTGCATACATTCTTCCGCTGCGGCGTGCGTGCGTACTACTATCGCCACCTACCAAGCGGCGGCGGCGGCTGGCTGGCTGGCCGACTACCGGCCGATTGCCTGCCGCCGCGGCTGCGGCCGCCGGTCGACTGGCCCCTTCCGCCGCCATGGCCGCCGCTTGCATGCGTGGGTCGCACGCCAGGCGAGCAGCAGGCAGGCGGAGCAGCAGGCAGGCGGAGCAGCAGGCAGGCGCCGCCGTCGCCGTCGCCGTCGCGGTTGCCGTCGTCGTCGACAGCGGCCAGCGCTGCGGCCGCACCCATCACGCCCCCTCCTCCTCCATTCGCGTGCATGCGCTTCCCGCCGCGCGCCGCGGACTAAGACGCGGCTGGAAGACGCGTCCCCCTCTCTCGCCCCACGGCGCGGCCTGCATCCTGACGTCCCGGTCTCGACAATGCGCGGCGCTCCCCCTCTCGAGGCCGCCGAGATGGCGCGGCGCGCTCGCTCGCCTGTCAGTGCGCGCCACGTCGGGCTGCAGGCAGAGCGAGAGTCCGCTCCATCCATCCCGCGTCTGGCCTCATGGCTCGGCGGCGCCCATCGACCAGCGCACGCCACGGTCGTCACAGGCAGAGAAGCAGGGAGGCAGGCAGACGGGCAGGCTGGCTGGCTGGCAGGTGCACGAGGCGGCCGGCGTCGCCCCATGGGAACCTCGCCTCGCCTCGAGTCTCGCCGGCCGCGTCGAGCGGCGACGAGATCGCGATGGTGCTCGCGATCGCGCAAGCAAGCGGGGACCAGCAGCGCGCGGCACGCCAGCGAAACACGGCAGGCCACTGTCTCGCCACCGCGCGCGGCTCGTGGCGCTTTCCGGCTCTGAGCGGCGCTCGCGCGCTGCCGCCGCGCCTCGGCGCGCACTTAGCACGCGGCGGCGCCGGAGCGTCTGCTCACGCGCGTCCGCCAAGAATTCGGATAACGCCCGCGCTGCCTGGCGAGCGGCGCAGCAGCCTCAGTCAGGTACGGCCCGGTGTCGGCCTCTTGCGCCAGGAATGCGCGCGAGTGCGGCCCGGATCCGCACTGGGCACCGCCGAGGCGTGCGTGCGTGCGTCCATACCGACGGGCAGGCTTGCAGGTAGGCAAGAAGGCAAGCAGGCAGGCAGCCGCCTCTCGTTCGGGTGCGGCGAATACCGCACGCAGCTCCCCGGCGTGGCTTGGTGGAACCTTGCGAGCTCGCTCGGCCGACGACCAACGCCGATTGGGTGTGGCATTGCCGACCAGAGGCCACTGTCGGCGGTCAACCGCGCGCCTTCAATCGGCAGCGCTGCTTCGGCGTACGTGCATGTGCGTGCGGACAGACGGATAGGCAGGTGGGCCGGTGGGCGAGCGAGCGCATTGCGATCGATCGCGCCGCCAGCATCGCCACCGAAGTCATCATGGCGGCCGTGGCGGCGCGTCATCGCGGAGCGCGTCACGCGGGGAGTCGGCGTCACCCGCCGCAACTTCAATGCGTCATCGAACCCGGTTCTGGCGCAATTCCTACCGTGTTCTGTTTCGATACGGAGTGAGAAGCAGTCAGTGGTCGCAGAACACGGTGGACCTTGGCAACAGCAGAGGCCTCTAATGCAGACAAACACGGTGCGCTTTCGACGCCGCTCCGCCGCGAGAAAGGCATCATCGAGGAGGGAGCGGCAAGCGCCGAGCGTGTGTGTCGCGACGACCTGCGGCGGCGGCGGCGGCGGCGGCGGGCGGGAAAGCGAGCAGCGGGAGGCGCCGAGGCAGTCCGAAACAGAAAGCGAGCAGCGGGAGGCGCCGAGGCAGTCCGAAACAGCAAGCAAGAGCGGGAGCAGAGGGGAGGAGATGCTGCGCGGCCTGCGCGCGCTCGGTCCGCGGCGGCGGTCGCTGTCGCTCATGACGTTCAACCTGCTGGCGCCGTGCTACTTCCGGCACGGCGGGCTGCTGGAGAGCGCGGACCGCGCAGCCTTCCTGGCTCGCGCGCAGGCGGCGATCCGCACGGTGCAGCGCGAGCAATGCGACCTCGTGTGCCTACAGGAGTATTGGTTCCGGCGCGAGTACCAGAGCGCCTTCCGCGCGGCCTTCCACGCGACGCACTACCTGCACACGATTAAGCGTCCGGGCAAGAAGGAGGACGGGCTCGCGGT
>JAADYC010000626.1:0-16254 GCA_023338135.1 Phytopythium kandeliae | reverse complement strand
CGTACGACCGCTGCCACAACTGCCGACAGGCGTCCCAGTCCGACGCGCAGACTCCGCGAGCGTTGTACATGCTGGCGAGCGTGTCGAGCTCTCGCCAGTCGAACGGGTCCGTCCTATTGGTGGTCGCCAAGGCGAAGGCGGAGTGCGAGACGTCAGTGGTGCCGGCACACAGATATCCAAGACGACGGAGACGGCGCGTACCGGATCTCATACGTGTAGAGCGCCTCCTCTGATCGCCACGTGACCAGGAGTTGCGTGGAGATCTGTAGTAGTGTGGCGCCTACGACCGCAACTGGCATCCACCGGTGCATCGCAAAGGGATGAACACTAGTGGTGGCGACACTCCGACCCGGCATCGCTGGTGTCGTCAGCTCGGGATGGTCGCGACTGAAGACCCCGCCGCCTTGCTCCTCCTCGTCGACACTGCTCCTGCTCTCGGAGAACAGCCACGCCTCCAGGATCGCGCCGCCGTACGGCACGAGCGTCACGGACCCCATGTACGCATACCGGTCGGCCGTACGCGTGACGAGGCCGTGTTGGATCAATCCGCTCACTGGCAGCAACGTGAGCACCAAGTACGCGAGCGCCAGCGCGTGCTGCGGCGCGTTGATCGACGGTCGGCACTGGTAGAGCGCCGCCCAGGCCGCGAGCGCCAGCGCGACGACTGGGAGAAGGTTCTCGGACGACCACACGTCCGCGTACTGCCGCTCCAGCTGCATGTAGTGCGGCCGCAGTCCTGCCGGCCACAGCAAGAGCTTCGCGACGTCGGACGGAGCGCTCAGCGCCTTGACGATGCGCTCGTAGGACGTTAAGACGAGCACGTCGGCGTCCGCGTCGGCTCCCTGTCGATTGAACCGGAGCGTGATGACCATGGACGCGGCGAAGATGACCACGAGCGGGATCTTGCGTGCTGTATACGCCGCCAGGATCCGTCGTCGCGGCGTGGCTGGCGACTGTGACGGCGCGAGGTCGATTGGTCCAGCGCCGCCGCTCGTCGACACGCGCGAGGCTCCGTGCGCTTTGAGCAGCAGCAACAGATCGATGAACACGAGCGCCGCAGGTAAGAAGATCGCGGCGCTCTTGGAGAGAACGGCCGCCGCGTACAGTCCTGTCGTCGTCGCACAGCGCATCGCGACCGGTCGGTCGCTCCTGATGAGACCCGACGCGAGCAGAGACGAACTGTCGCAGCCTTACCGGTGACAAGAAGAGTCCGCGACCAGGTGTCTGCTCGTCCCGCGACCACATCCAGCGCTCCGAGGTGTCGACCGCGGCGTCGACACTCGCGATGGCTCGTTCTCTTCCGCTGAGAATCGTGTACTTGAGTCTGCGAGCCGCGTTCCCGTAACTCCAGCACCGCCTTGTGTATCGGACGCAGATACGCGTAGACAGCGAGGTTTGCGAACAGCGCGGCGAGCGCGTAGGGCTGCGCCGAGGGCCACGCGACCACCTGGACGTGCACAGGGTGTACCGCGAACAGCGCGGCGCTTACGAGGCACGCGGCGCTCAAGTGTCGGGTCGGTCGTGCCGTCGGTCGCTTGCTGCTGCCACTGCCTTCGCTGTCGATTCCCTCACCTTCGCCGCTGTCGCTCGCCACGGATGAATCGAGCAGCTCCAGCAGCGCCAAGAGCGTCGACGACGCGCGCGCCAGCACCGCGCACGCAGCGACGTGCAGCGCCAGAGTGGCGACGCGCACGGCCCAGGCGTCGAGTCCGGCGAGGCGGCACACCGCGGCCTTGAGCATCCAGCTGAGCGGCTCGTACACGTTGATACGGCCCGTGGTCCACATGGCGCGCAGGCTGTCGGCGGTCAATGGCGCGTGGACCAGAGCGTTCGCGACGAAGTTCTCGTCGTCGTCCCAGTGGAGGATGAACTCCCAGGCGTCGCGGCGCGTCGACAGCAGCAGCGGAGACGCGTAGAGCGCGACGAGGAGCGAGGAGAAGACCGCCGCGCGCGCCATCGGCGTCCGCGCCGACCGCATGCTCGCTGTGGCGGAGAGGCAATGCGGTCGCTGGGTACGTCGCACTCGCTGCCTTTCCGCCTTCAACAAAAGATACGCTCGCGCGGGATTGGGCGAGCAGGAGAGATCTCTGTGCGCGGATTGGAGGAAAGAGTGTCATGGTGTCACTGATCGCATGCCCTTGTTTTAGTGCCTATCAATGGACGCGCCGCGAGCGCTGATGGCTGGAACGAGTCGCATGTATGCATCCCCCTCCGATGCAGCGGTTCACGCTGCCGAGCGGCGCGGCCATGCCGGCGCTCGGGCTCGGCGTGTACAAGAGTAAGAAAGGCGTGGAGACGTACGAGGCCGTGCGCTCGGCTCTGGGGATCGGCTACAGGCACATCGATACGGCCGAGTGGTATCGCAACGAACAGGACGTCGGCCGCGCCGTCCGCGACTCGAGGCTGCCGCGCGCGGACGTGTTCCTCACCACGAAGCTCTGGCTCTCGCACTGGGGGTACGACCGCGCACGAGCCGCCGTCCACGCGAGCAACGAGCGCCTCGGCGCCTCCTACATCGACCTGCTGCTACTCCACGCGCCTGGAGATGCGGCTACCCGCGGCGAGACATGGCGCGCACTCGAGGACCTTCGAGCAGAGGGCGTCGTGCGCGACATTGGCGTGTCCAACTTTGGCGTCGCGCACCTAGAGAAGCTCATGACGACCGCGCGCGTTCCTCCGGCCGTCAACCAGGTCGAGCTGCACCCGTGGCTCGCGCGCACGGAGCTCGTCGCTTACTGTCAATCGCACGGGATCGTGCTCGAGGCGTACTCGCCGCTCGCCAAGGCTACGCGACTGGACGACCCGTTGCTCCTTGCAGTTGCGCAGGAGGCGGGCGCGACGGCTGCACAAGTCCTGGTCGCCTACGCGCTCGCGAAAGGACGCGTCGCGATCCCCAAGTCCGTGCGCGCGACGCGGCAGCAGGAGAACTGGGACGCGGCCGTGCGGCTGGAGCTGTCCGCGGCGATGATCGCTCGCCTCGATGCGCTCGACGCCGGGGTCGTCACCGCATGGGACCCGATAGTGACGCATGAAGTGTAGATGGCTAGCAGCAGCAGCAGCAGCAGCAGCAGCAGCAGCAGCGTGCGCGCGTGGAGGCGATCAGATGGGTACGCGATGAGGGTACGCCGAGGTTACGTCCTGAGCCAAGCAAGCGCGGCAGAGATTAGTGACCCCGGGGATTCGCGTCTTGATCTTACCCCATGCGACGGGCTGGCCATCCAACGGGGCTCCAATCGTCCATCGCGACGGCATGTACGTGGCGTTGCCAAGCGCTCGTTCAAGTTCAGTGTCTGGCTGTCGCCGCCACCAAAAACTTCTCGTGGCGTCATGACTGAACTTCAAACGGCCGTAGCAGTCCCTCCGTACCCATCATTTTCCGCTTCATAACCGGAATCGTACCCCGGGAGGACGCATTGGGGTACACTGCGTACCCGAAAACGGCGATCACCAGCCGAGCGCGTGTTTGCGCGGTGCCCTCGCCCTCCACAGGAATCGCCTCCCGCCACATCTCGACTCGCCGCGGCCGACGCCAAGAGCCCGCCCAGCCCGCGCTCCTTCGCCCCATCGATCGGCCGGCATGCTGGCCTCGTCCCTGCGTCGCTCTCGCGCCGGCGCGCGCACCGCCAGGCGCTTCGCGTCGGTCCAGGCGTCCGCGCGTTCGCCCGCGCCGGCGGCGGCGGCGGCGGCCGTGGCGCCGGCTGCCGACAGCCGCGCGGACGATGAGCGCGCGGCGGCGCCAGCGGCGGGCAAGGACGAGGCGTACCTGCAGCGGCCGGTGACGTACCCTCTGAACAAGGTCAAGGTGGTGCTGCTGGAGAACATCCACCCGCGCGCCGTGCAGGTGTTCGAGAACGAGGGGTACACGGTGGAGACGCACAAGCGCGCGCTGTCGGGCGAGGAGCTGGTGCGCGTCGGCGCGGACGCCAACATCCTGGGCATCCGGTCCAAGACGCAGCTCGAGCCGGACTTCTTCAACACGATCGGGTGGCACGAGCACCGGCTGTGGGCCGTGGGCTGCTTCTGCATCGGCACGAACCAGGTCGCGCTCGCGGACGCGGCGGCGCACGGCGTGCCCGTGTTCAACGCACCCTTCTCGAACACGCGCTCGGTCGCCGAGAAGACGCTGTCGGAGATCATCGCGCTGCACCGCAAGCTCTTCCTGCGCTCGACCGAGCTGCACCAGGGTGTATGGACCAAGTCGGCGACTGGCGCGCACGAGGTGCGCGGCACGACGCTCGGCATCGTCGGCTACGGCCGCATCGGCTCGCAGATCTCGGTGCTGGCCGAGCTGCTCGGCATGAAGGTGGTCTTTTACGACCCGATCAAGTGTCTGCCGCTCGGCAATGCCAAGCAGGTCGACACGCTCGAGGAGCTGCTGGGCCTCGCGGACGCCGTGACGCTGCACGTGCCCGCCACGCCGCAGACCAAGAAGATGATCAACGCCACGACGCTCGCGCAGATGAAGGACGGCGCGCTGCTGGTCAACAACGCGCGCGGCACGGTTGTGGACATCGAGGCCGCCGCCGAGGCCGTCAAGAGCGGCAAGCTCGGCGGCCTCGCCGTCGACGTGTTCCCCGTGGAGCCCGCGAAGAACGGCGAGCCATTCGACACGCCGCTGCGCGGACTGCCCAACGTGATTTTGACGCCGCACATTGGCGGTAGCACGGAGGAGGCGCAGGGCAACATCGCCGTGGAGGTGGCGACCAAGCTCGTGCGGTATATGAACGAGGGCACGACGACGACGTCGACCAACACGCCGGAGATCGACATGCTGCCGATCCGCAGCAACTCACTGCGCATCCTGCACATGCACCACAACGTGCCCGGCGTGCTGAGCAAGATCCACTCGGTGCTCTCGGACTACGGCATCAACGTGACGTCGCAGTACCTGCAATCGGACCCGCGCCACGGGTACATTGCGCTCGAGGTGGAGCAGTTCCACGGCGAGCTCGTCAAGCGCGAGCTCGAGAAGATCAAGGAGACCATCTTCGTGCGCACGCTCATTTAGGCGCGGCGCGGCGGGGGACGCGGCGCCGAGTGGTGCGTGTGTGCGTGTGTGCATGTGAAGGCCGGGCGAGGCGCAGCTTTGGTGGGCAGTGCGCAGACCCCGCGGCGCGGCGCTCCTATCGGCCGCTCGCAGCTGTCGCGAGCGGCGATAGACTGCGCTGGGAGTGGCCGCGCCGCGGGCGAGCGCTCTCGCCCTGCGCTCTTTTCTCCTTGTAGTCCGCAGGAATACTCGACGAGCAAGGAGTGGGTGGCGTTTGCTAGGACGAGTCCTACCAATACACAAAAGATCCGCTTCACGGACAGGAGACGCGCGCGCCTGGCGGACGCACGGCATGACCGGCGAGCGCCGCATCGCGGGCGAATGCCTGAGTGAGGGAAAGCTGCGGCCGCGAAAACGAACGAGACGGAAAGAGCCGAAGGGCGCCACGTGCCATTGCAGAGAGCTTACAAGCGCCACGGCCGGCGCCGCGTCGAACCAGCAAGCGAGCCAGCCAGTCAGCCAGCAGCGGCTCACGCACACAGGTCCCGCGTCGTCCGTCTCCTCCGTCTCCCGTTGATCTCTCTCGTTCGGTCTGTCCGAGTCGCGCGCCGCGAAGTGTCCCATCCAACCTATTACGCGCCGAGCGCCTAGTTGTTGGACTCGTCGTGGGCCTTGCGGAGACGAGCGAGCGTCGAGCGCACGGTGGCGGCCGACGGGGTGCTGCCGATAGCCACGACAACAGCGACAGCAAGTCAGTTCCTGGCGCTCCGGCTCAACCGCTGCCCTCTCTACAGTGAGAGAGGCTCGACGGACGTACTTGAGCAGGTAGGCGCCGCCGGCGATGACCTTGTGGCACGACATGCACTCCCAGATGCCCGTCACGTTGCGCTTGACGCTGTCCTTGCCGCAGAAGGCGCAGTTGTACTTGGCGTGCTGCGAGATCTCAATCTTCTTGACGACCTTACGCAGCGACGAGCCGTAGCGCGTGCCGTACTTGCCGCAGATGCCAACCTTCTTCGTGCGCTTGCCCTGTCGTCCAGCACCGCACACCGCGTTAGCGACTCTCGCTCGGCTCGAGAGGTCCCTGCGTCAGTCCCTGTCTTGCGTCCGGCGCGGCGTGACTGCCAGCGACAGCTGCGGCCAGTCGAGACCAGGAAGCGGGCCATCCAGACCCAGCCTTCGCACGCTCGAGTCCCACCGCCGCCGACGCTGGCGCCACCGACAGGGAGGGCCTGCGCAGGGAGGGAAGCGTCCGTCACTTCGCTTACCATCTTTGCCTCTTGAGATTATCCGGAGAGAAATCGACTTTGATAAGTGGCGCTCCCTCGCCGCTGCCACCACGGCGCCGCAATTGAATGGCCGGAGCTAGCCGCAGTCATTTTCTCCAATCAAATCCGCGCTGGAATACTTTAGACCAATCAAGCGTGAGGTATCGAGAACTGCACCGCGTTTTGGAACATTGCGCCGCATCACGATCGGTTTGCACGGGGGTTGCAGTTGAACCCGCTCGGCAGGAAACGACGCGCGCCGGCATACGAACTGCAGGCGAGAAGAAGGGACCGAGCCGATGCCGCAATGATCGGCCGCCGCTACCGCAAGCGTACGTCGCGAGCATGCGTCTGCGCGACTACTTAACCCGCGTGCACTCAGCCCCTTTGCGTGCGGCCGCAGGCGTCGTGTACGTGGACGGCATCCCGATCGAGTCGGCGGTGCTCGACGCGGGCGATTCGGGGCTCAAGGGCGAGGAGAAGAGCGACCCGGCGGCGCTGGCAGCGCTCGACCCGCGCGCAGTACGTGCACATCCCGAGTGGGCTGCGGCGCTCGGAGGCGTCAAGGACTGACCAGCGCTCGCTGCTTGCGTGGCGCCAGCTCTTCGACAAGTATGACGCGGATGGGTCGGGCGGCATCGATCTGGACGAGTTCAAGGTCCTGCTGCGCGACTTGGGCATCCAGCTGTCGGAGCCCAAGGCGCTGGCATACTTCAAGAAGTGCGACAAGCTGCGCCGCGGCTTCATCTCGTTCGAGGAGTTCCGCCTCGCGCTGTACACGTGCGACCCGAAGAACCCGAACCGGACGGGAGGGTTCGCTCCCGGCCAGTCACTCTCGCCCAAAGATTTGTTCGAGATGTTCGACAAGGAAGAAGAAGGCGCAATCGACCGCGCGACGTTCATGGAGATCCTCGAGTTTCTTGGCAAGAAGATGCCACTGGACCAGATGGAAGCCATCTTCTCGGAGCACGAAGATGTAAGGTTTCGTACTAGATCGCGTCATTCGCGCTGGGTGAACACTGACTGTCGATGTTACTGTAATCGGAGCAGCCTGAACTTGAGATGATGGGATATTTCCAGTTCAAGAAGGTTTGGCTGACGCTGGTTGATGTACGCGCAGAGCTGCGCAACCGTGGCGAAAAGGTCAATCGTTTGCTGCCAAAGGCGATGCTGATGAAGAAGCTCGCGATGCTGGTGAACTTGGAAGAGAAACAAGAGGCACGCACTCTTCTAGAAGCTGAGAACGCGCTGAGCGACGAACAAATCGCAAAGCAGCGACGTGAGCTCGTCAGTGAAGCTCAACTACTCTCACAAATGCTGCTAGCCGACGCCTTGGACGCCGCCGGACAGGTGTACGTCTTCGGTAAAGGCGCATTTGACCGACTCGATGGAGAGCCGATCGACCCGGACTTCGCAGACTTCATGGACTACGATACAATCAAAGAGCTTTGGAAACAGCGTGTGAAACCGGACCGAACGACGTCTGTGGTGGCGGACGCACTATGCATTCTCCAAAAGACAACAGCCACGCTGAGCGAGTGCGGAGCTTCTGCCAATGCTCGCGGGCTATCCAGCGCGATGCACGTGGAGGAGCCAACATTTCCGTCCTCTTCCAAGATGAAGCTAGCTACTGCCGTGGAAGCGTTTTCGGGGAGACAGATCTCACTGGCAACTGCGTTTCTTTGGGGAAAGCGGATCAACCGCGTCGCCTGCGGTTTAGCAGTCGCGTACGCGCTTACAGACGCAGGCGAAGCATTTTGCTGGGGAGGAAACAAGCGCCAGTGGAGGTATTTCTACGATGATGGAACGTATGCCGACAATGAAGCCGAGCCTCCTCAAAACCCGAGATCGTTGGCGTTCGGTGTGTCGGCAAACACTCCCACCCTGGCGGAATTCCAGGCGCCAGGTGCCCTACCGAAGAATTATCCAACCAACCAGCAAGCGGCAGGACTACAGCGTCCATTGACGACGCGTAGCGAAATGCTCAAATTGTCCATTCCCTCTCAATTGAGTGAGAATCAAACGCGACACGATGAGCTCGGCGTGAGACGGAAGTACAAGAAAACTTTCATCAAACCCGAGCGACAGCTGCCAACAGAGGAGGAAAAGCGCGATCGTCTTGTGCTGGTGGGGAGATTCTATGACTTGCTCCCACCTGCAGGCGATCCACTTTATTCGAACTCACCGCCAACATACCACGAGCTTCTCGAGACCGTCGAGCCCGAGCTGAACGTGGATGACATGGCGCTTGCACTTCAGATGCGGGGAGTCTACTTGGAGAAACAAACCCGGTTCGAGATGATGGAGACACTCGGGGAGTGCATCGCGCTGGAGATCGAGTGCGTCGGTGTGAAGTTCCATGAGTACATGAAGGAGCAGGACAAGATCGCTCGCCGATTTCACCATGATCATCGCGAGAAGCAAAAGATCAAGGTTGCTGCCAAGGCAG
Organism: Phytopythium kandeliae; assembly: GCA_023338135.1. Classification (NCBI taxonomy): domain Eukaryota; phylum Oomycota; class Peronosporomycetes; order Pythiales; family Pythiaceae; genus Phytopythium; species Phytopythium kandeliae. Next base: position 7,550 of record JAADYC010000626.1, on the reverse strand, counting down.
CAGTCATGTGGAATTCGTTGCGGATCCTGCGCGAGAGTATTATCAGCGCGGAGCGCGATGAATTCCAGAAGAGCCAGGAAGAATACATGACGATGAAGGACAAGATCGAACTCGAGAAACAGAGAATCAAGCGGCAGGCACGAGAGGGGTTCATCGACTTGCAGTCTGGAAACCGTGAGAGCTCTTCCTTGGTGTATCTGAATGCTCTGACATCAAGGGGGCCGCCGTTGCAGTATATGCGCGGAGATCAAGGTCTCAGTGATATTGCCGTTGGGTCTCGTCACGCGCTGGCAATCCTTCACTCCGGCGAAGTGGTTTGCTGGGGAGTCGGCTCGTTTGGTCGTCTCGGTGGCATCCGAGTTCCTGGGGCAAACGAGGACGACCCAAGTTCTTGGCATCAAGATTCCCATTCGGCTCAAGCTGTGCCGTCCCTCAAAGAGCTTGGCTTCCGCTCAGTCGCTTGTGGTTTCGGTCACAGCTTGGCGCTTACAACTGACGGGAAGGTTTATGCTTGGGGATCGGCAACGCAGGGTAAGCTTGGCGTGGGTAAGATCGACGCGAAGGAAAGCTTTACGCTCGCACCAGTGCTGCTGCCTTCTCTCAGTGGCATCATCGTCAGCAAAATCGCTTGCGGACCCTCTCACTCGGCGCTGCTGACGACCGACGGCACGCTGTTCGTATGGGGAAGCGGTGATGGCGGGAAGCTCGGGCTCGGCGATGAACGATCCATCGGGCAAGACATGGTTCCTCGCGGTGGCGGCAAGCTATGCGTCATCGACACTCCGACGAGAGTGACTGAGCCTTTCCGCGGCGAAGAACTCGTCGAAGTGAGCTGCGGTAGTGCGCACACCGTTGTGTTGACGGCACTCACCCGGACAATCGACGGTCGTGTGACTGGTGGAAATGTCTACGCTGCAGGTAGCAGCCACGCGCTCGGGAAATTCTCCACGAGCTTCACACGAGTGTCTGTGGATCCATCGCCGGGTTCAAAGATCAGCCAGATGGTTAAAGTCAGCTGCGGAGGCGCGCACACGGCGTTGGTGAGCTCCGACGGAGAGCTGTACACGTGGGGGAACAACGCAGGTGGATGCACTGGTCACCCGGTGTCTCTGCTCAAAATCGAGGTGCCGACTCTCGTGACTTGTATGCACCAAGAGCCTACCAACCTCACCGTTGTAGCCGGCGTCAAGGTTGCCCAGAGCAGTCAGAACGCGAGTTGCATCCCTGAGTTCGCGCTGGGAGCGGGAACTCTCCCGGACACGCCCGCTGTCATAATCGCGTCATCACCCCAGTTCGCACAGACCCAGCAAGAAGCGTGTCCGTTCTGGCAGGCACAGTTAGTGGTGCGCAGTCGAGTCTTGCGTGTACGCGTGGTGCTGGCGCAGCAGTCATCTCGGCCAGGATCTGCAGCTATCAGCTCGCGTCCGCTCTCCACGGCGTCTCGAGCGACGCCCCGGCTCGCTATTCTCGTCAGCGAATACCCATTCAACCTGGATGAGCGGGGCAAGTACTCGCTCGCACTCGCCAAAGCACACAGTTCGGCGCATACGACGTTCTCCGTCGTTAACGGCGAGCCACCGGAGTTTGTATGGCATTTGCCGAGCGGCGAAGGGGGCGGTAATGGTGCGTTCGGGAGGTTTGTCCGCGTTCAAGTGGAGGCCGATGGACGAACTGCCATGCTGAGTCTGAGCAGGGTAGAAGTTCACGGTGTGTCGGCTACTGCATACGTCGGACCGCGCGTAAGTGATGTGGTGTGCGGTGAGGGCGTCACGATTGCGGTCTGCCGGCCGCTGGGTTCCCAGGACGCCTTGCGCGAGCGTTTCCAGCGCGCGATCCGCGCCGACTACGCGAACCTCTGGACGCTGAGGCAGCTCGAGACGTTTCACCCGTTCATACTGGAGCTGGAGTCGCTACACCACGGCCGCTCGGACGCGGTGGTTCCGTTCGCAGACAGTGGAGCGCTGACAGAGAAGAAGAAGTGCGTGCTGTGTCGAGTACGGGAGCAGTGCGTCGTCTGCGCAATCGAAGAGTCTCTACGGGAGGTGAAGACTGTGACGAAACTAGGTGCAGCCACTGCGTCCGAGCAAGGCAAAAGCCCTGGCAGCCGCTCCGGAACAAGCGAGATGGCGGCAGCAAACGCTGCTCGTCGAGGCTCTGCCAATGCTGCGAAGCAAGGCGACAGCGTGCAAAGCAGTGGGGTGACAGCAGGGAGTTCCGTCGCCACGCGGAAGAAGAGACGAAGCAAGGACGCTCGTGCGAGTAGCATTCGTAGCGGTGACGCCAGTGCTTCGGCGACGCCGCTGTTTCGCGCTCAGCCGACACTGGAGGAGCTGTGCGTCCAACTGCTGGCGCTCAACACGCGGACAGAGGAAGAAGAGGAGGAAGCCAAGCGGCGAATGGAGCTCGAGCTGTTCGATATGGACGCGCTCGCTCGCGCCAAGCAAGGAGAAGACTTGTCTGCAGCAGTGGGGAATGCACGCAGCGCCGGAGCAAACGACCACCCTACGAATCACGGACGCTTGGAGAGCAAATTGTTCCGGAAGCTCGCGTTCTCGGGTCTCTTTGCCAAGAGAGCTCCGCCTCCGCCATCATGAAAACATCCGCGACCCGAGTGGCGTCGTTGGACGAAGCAGCAATGGACCCAAGCTCACTACCGATTTCCAAAACGCCAAGAACGCCACAGTTTACGACACACTGGGAGGCAGCGAGCACGATCAAGTCGAGCATCATGCCCGGCCTCGCTCACTCGCCCGCGACACTACCACGACAAGTATCCACAAAGAGAAGGAGGCATTCGACGGAGACGCCGTTACACCGTGACACCCGTCTGGCGGATCAACTTGGAGGTCTCCGACACCTGATGCAGCAGCGACTCGATGGTCGAGTGCAGCTCCGCCGCCGTCGAGTAGCGCTGCGACGAGTAGCGCGAGCTGTTGCTCTGGCGGCTTGAGTCGCTCTGGTAGCTCTGGCTCGACGTCGTGCTCTCGTTGTCGCTGTCGTCGTACTTCCACGACGAGCTCGGCGGGCCAGACACGCCGGCACCCATCATGGCGTAGTTGCTGCCGACGCCGCGCACCTTGGCGTACGACAAGCGCGTCAAGCGGTCGAGCGTCTCGGCATCGGTGAGCGGCGGCGACTCGACGACGGACTCGCTGTCAATGTCGAACAGGTCGAACGAGTCGGCCATCCGTGTGCTCCCTCGCGAGTCGCATGAGCTGCCGACTGACACGGCCTTGCGCTGCCGCGGGCGGAGGAACGCGTGCGACTCGAGTACGAGATCCTCGATGCGCGCGCCAACCGAGTGTAGCAGCGCATCCATGCCCTCGATCCACTCGCTCGATACGTGGCTGCTAGCTGCCACGCGGTCGAGCTTCCACAAGTCGAGCGTCCCGATGATGAAGTGCTGAGGTCCCGACGACGCGCTCATAGCAGACGACGCATAAATGGGGAAGCTCAGGAAGGACACGGCGCCATACTCGGTCGCGAGCGGGTGCCCTCGCAACCGCGCGTCGCTGTCCAGCTCCGCGATGAAGAACGGCGCGCCGTGGTGCACCGCGAAGGAGCTCACGCTCTCCTCGCGCGACTGGACGTCCGGGATCACGATCGCCGACTTGACAAGCTCGGCCGAGTCAATCTCCACGCCCAGTACATCCTGCGCCGACGCGTTCACGAGGCAGAAAACGTCGCGCGCGCCAACGAAGTTGATGCTGCAGCCGCTCCACTGCGTGGCAATGTCGAGCACGCGGTGCGCGAGCTGCTCGAGCTCGCGGTCGTCGCGCAGGAAGATCACCGACTTGGCGTCCACCTTGAACCGCGTCTCAACGAAGCGCGCGCGCTCGCGCTCACGGTCACTCGCGGCAGCCACGGGTGCCTTGGGGAACATGTTGACCCAGTTGAAGTCCAGCTCGTAGTCCGGCTCGGGCGTCTTGAGCTGCACGAACTGGAGCTTCGTGGACCCGCAGGCTGTGCTGTTGCCCGCGATCGTCGCGCGCTGGTTCGCGGCGGCGGCAATTGCAGCGCCGAACGACTTCTTGCGCACCAGCAGCGGTGCAGGCAGCGCGCCATCTTCGATCGTGACGGTCTGCGCGCGGCGTGCGCGGATGCGCTGCTGCGACGTCGTCATCTCGTCGTCGCTGAAGTACTGGTGCTTGTCCGCGGCGGCGGCGGCGGCCGTCAGTCCGTGGTCCGTCTTGCCTCGCGCACGCACGTGCCAGTCGTCGACGCTTCCTCCGACGCCGATACGACCCATGGACGCGATGGTCTGCCGCTCGTACTGCTGCGACTGCGGCCTCTGGCGCGACCCACGGCGCTTGGTCGAGTTGCTCGAGCCGCCGAGCGTCGGCACTGGTGGCGGAGGCGGCGGCCGCCGCGCGACGCTCGACGACCGCGCCGTGCGCTCCGGCGCAGAGTGTCCGACGGCTTGCGCCGGCGCCGAGTGCCCACGCACTTGGCGCTGGCGCTGCCACTGCGCGTCGCCGTCGAACTGGTCGTCGTCGGTGCTGCTGCCGCTGCTGTCGGCGTTCGTGGGCACGGCAGTGACGGCGGCGGTGGCCGTGTAGCGGCGCTGTTCGGCGGGCTTGACGAGGTTGTCGAACGACGGGAATGGCACGGCGCTCGGCTTGGACGACGCAGCAACGGCAGGTTGCTGCGGGTGTGGCTGCGGCTGCTGATGTGGCTGCTGATGCGGCTGCAGTTGCTGCGGCTGCGGAGGCTTGACGCCGTGCGACCCGTTGGTCGAGCCGTACAAGCAGCGCGAGCACACGCGGCGCTTGCGGCGCGTGCCAAGCGGACTCGCGATGACCGAGAGGCAGTGGTTGCACACTGGCAGCTCGCACAGCTCGCAGTGGTGCTTCCAGCGGAAGGCGCCGAACTTGCGCGTGCAGATGGCGCACCAGGCCGGCGCGGCGCTCAGCGACAGCGGTCCGGAGTCACCAGCGCTCGACTGCTGGCTGCCGCGCGAGAAGATGCGGCTGCTGCGCGTACTCGCGCGGCCGGCGTCGCTCGGCTGCGCCGACTGCAACGGCTGCTGCAGGTGCTGCTGCTGGTGCTGCTGCTGGTAGTGCAGCCGCTGCTGCTCGCGCAGCACGGCGCGCTCCTTCTCGAGCCGATGCGCGTTGATGAAGGGCTGCAGGCGCGTGAGGCAGAGCGCGTCGTGGCGCAGGCGCTGGCGCTGCCGGCGGCGCGCGTCCGCGTCCGCGCCGTCCTGCGAGCACGAGACGAGCACCTCGAGCGACAGCGCGCCGGGCTCCTCGCCCTCCTGCACGATGTACGTGATGGACAGGTCGTCTCGCGACAGCCGCGCGCGCTCGAACTCGGGCCCGCGCGCGTCGGCCACGTCGCGCGAGAAGACGCGCCGGTACAGGTGCAGCAGCGAGGGCACGGACGAGCCCTTGGCGTCCGCCGCCGCTGCCGCCGCCTTGGCGTCCACCTGCGCGCTCGAGCGCTGCAGCCGCGTCGACAGCGTGTACGCGAGCAGCGCGTGCGTCTCGGGCTCGGCCGGCGCCTGCGCCGCCGACGCGTACGGCCGCACGCGCGCGAACTGCAGCGACACGTGCTCGCGCTCGCCCGTGGCGTGCTCGAGCGCCGGGAAGGCCGAGACGCGGCCGCCGGCCAGCAGCGTCGCCGGCAGCAGCCGCGCCAGCAGCGTCGGCGGCGCCTGCGCCAGCGCGGCCGTGGCCGCCGTGAGCACGGCCTCGGCCTCGACCAGCGTGCCCTGCAGCGGCCGCACGGCGCGCAGGCAGTAGCTGCCAGCGCGCGCGCGCCGAGATGCGCCGGCGCTCTCGTACAGCCGCGCGTCCTCGTCGGGCCGCGCGCCGATGCGCTTCCACTTCATGGGCCGGAAGATCTCCTTGGCCGCCGCGCGGCCGCACGCGCGCGCCTGCGGCTCGTCGTCCACGGCCGGCAGCTCCATCGCGGCCGCTCTGTCGGGCGATCGGAGCGGCGAGGCGGCGGCGGGAGGAGGAATGGCGCGGCGCGCACCACCGCGGCTTCGGGCCAGCGAGCGAGCGCGCGAGTAGGGTGGGGAACGGCCGGCGCCGCCGAGTGAGAGAGAGAGAGCGAGAGGAGTTGGACGGCGAAAAGGTCGGCAGAGTCGGGCGTGGCAGGCGAGCGAGACTCGGAGAGAGTAAGGTGGAGTCGGGCGCGCGAGGCGAGCCAGATCTGCCAGCTGGATGCCCGCCATGCGCTCCGCCGACCAGTCGCTCGGTTTGCGCGTGCGGGTACGTATGCGAAAGCCGAGAGTATGGAGTATGTGGGGTACGAGAGACTTGGAATGCCGCGATCGCAGGCACTCGACACAAGTCCATATGCGTTCATGGAGGTCTGCCAGGCGGGCGGTGCGAGACTTGAGCTCGCGCTCAAGGAACGGCGCCTTGCTCCGTCTCGAGCGCGCGCTGGATCGCGCTCCGAGAAAACAGACGCGCTTGGGCTTGGGCTGTCCGAGCCCGGCGAGCCGCGGCCGCGCGTCGACCACTGCGCGCCGACCACTGCGCGCCGACCACTGCGCGCCGACCAAGCCGCTGCCGCCCTCCTCCGCACAGCGCTCCCGTCCCTTGGGGCTCGCGGCGCGCGCGAGCCACACGCTGCGGGTTCATCTGAGACTCGCGCTCGAAAGAGTTCAGTTCGCTGGCGATGCGTTTCGGCGGGGTGCGATTGGAGCACTGTGGCATTCGATGACCTAGCATATCGACTCGTGCCGAATGCGGCAAAGCTCCGACTGTATATACTGCGCGCCAACGAATACGCATACACTCGGCTGTGGCATGCGCGCTACTGTGCGCAAGCGAGCGCCTCCACTGCCGCTGCAATCGGGTACACGGACCGCGCTCGAGCGCTCTGGTCATGGACAGCCAGTCCGTCCGTCCGTCCGTCCGCGATGTTCAGCAGCAGCAGCAGCAGCAGCAGCAGCAGCAGCGCGATGTCTCCAGTCGAGCCGAGCCGAGCCTCGTGCATGGATGGACGGTCGGGCGACCGACCTCTGCCGAAAAGGATCGGTCCGGCATAGCGAGGATCCCTCCTCGCGCCGCCGCCGCGTCAACGAACTCCACTCCTCGCGCGGTTGTCTAGCTGCTGCGCATTTGTCGAGCATGATCACAGACCGTAGGAGCGAGCGAGCGAGCGGGCGGCCGGACCCACTGCGTGCGTGCGTGCGTGCGATTCTTGCAGCGCTCGCTCCCACTCCGTCGCGCTCGCGACGGATGCACGTCAGTCAGCGCGCCGACTGGTCTGGTTCGACGGACAAACGATCGCTCGCTCGCTCGCTCGCTCGCTCGATGGATCGAGGCCTCGCGCCTGGGCCGGGAGCACATCTTCTGCATCGTGGTAGGGGAGCTAGACGGCGGCGCAGAGGAGGGAGGCGGTGCGCGGGCCACTTCACTGAACGCCATCGGCTCAACTGGGTACAGAAGGCTGGCTGGCTGGCGGACTGGCTGGCTGGTTACAGTCGATGGACGATGGTTCCATCAGGCTACGCGTATCCCATGAGGACTCGGTTACGATTCTCTATTCTGGGGACACTCGAGTTCTTGGGAGGCAACGATCTCACGGAGTGT
>JAADYC010000625.1:0-16296 GCA_023338135.1 Phytopythium kandeliae | reverse complement strand
GGAGCCGTGTCTGGCGCGGTGCTCGAGCAGACAGAAGCCGAGATCCGCGAGGAAGAGATGCAGGCGGAGCACGAGATCGAGCGCGAGTGCGAGCAGAGGCGGCAAGAGGCGGCGCAAGAGGCGGTCGAGGACGAAGCCACAGCGGCGCGCGCGCTGCGGGCGGCAGTCGAGCGTGACACTCAAGCCGTGGAGCGCGCCATCGAGGCGTGCAAGGCCGCACACGCGGAGGAGGCGCTCAAGCTCGGTGAGTCGCTGCGGCAAGCGCGCGCGGCACAGGAGGAGGCGCTCAAGCTGCGCCTGGCCAAGAAGCGTGCGGCTCGGGCTCTTGACAGTGGAGTGGCAAGCGGAGACGACGGAAGTGGCGCGCAAGAAGGAACGGAACTAGCAGCGCTGGCTGCGCGCGCACAGGAGGAGGAGAGGCAACAGATCGAGGCAATGGAGCGACGGCAGCAGGAGGAGCTGCGCGCCGTTGCGGAAGAGCTGCAGCGCACACAGGACGCCAAGCGCGCGGCGGCAGAGCAACAACAGGCAGAAGCCGCGCGAGAGCTTGAGCGCGTCCGCGATGAGCACACGCGCGAGCTGGCGGCGCTGGAGGCGTCTGTGGCAGCGGAGAAGACGCGTCAGGGAGACAAACTGCGCGACAAGCTGGCGCGGCGACGCGCCGAGAGACTTCGTGAGCTGGAGCAGCAGCAAGCGCCAGTCGAGGAGAGAGAGGCTGCGGCGCGCGCGTTGGAGGAGGAGGAGGAGCGCGCGGCGGCGGCAGCTGAGCAGCAGGCGGAGCGTGAGGCGCGAGAGGCAGTCGCGGCCACGCTCGAGCGCCAGCGCACTCGAGAGCGCGCGGCGGCGGACGCACTCGGTCGCGCGGCGGCGGACGCGGCGGCGGCGGATGCGGCGCGGCGTGCGCTGGAGCAACTGCGCGAGGGCGAGCGCGCTCGCGTGGCGGACGAGGAGGAGGGCAAGGCGAGCGGCTCGCGGCGGCTACAGGAGCGACTGGCGCGGAGGAAGATGCAGAAGGCGGCGGTGTCGACGCCAGGAGCAGTCGGGGGCGTTAGCGATGGCGAGGACGCGAAGCAGCAACAACTGGCGGAGGAAGAGATGAGTCGACTTCGGAACGAGCATGAGGCGGAGCTGCGGCGGCTGGAGGCGTCGCTGGACGCAGATCAGCGGCGGCAGGAGGAGCGGCTGCAGCGGCGCATCGCCGAGCGGCGCGCGAGGAGGGAGCGGCAGCAGACGCCGGACCCTGAGCTGGTGGCGGCGGAGCAGCGCGAGCGCGAGGAGTTGGCGGCTCAACTCGCCAAGGCAAAGGCCGAGGCGCTCGCACAGGAACAGGCTCGACAGCGGCAGCGAGAGGTCGAGGCGCGGCTGGCGCTCGAGGCCAGGAGCGCGCACGAGGCCGCGCGGCTGACGCGCGAGCTCGATGACAACCTGCGCGCGCTGCGGCAGGCGGACCACGCTGACTCGGCGGCGCAGCGCCGACGGCTCGAAGCGCGTGTGGCTGCCAAGAAGCAGCGACGATTAGCGGAGCTCGAGGCCAAGACGGAGCGGGAGCGTGAGCGGCTGCGGCAACGACAGCAGGAGGAGGCGGATGCAGAGGCGGCCGCAGTCACTGCGTCTAATTCGTCGGTTCCGGTATCTAATTCGTCGTCTAATTTGCTGGCGACGGAGCCTGCGGCGTCACAGTTGGCATCGACAGCGTCAGCGACGGCGGCATCGCCGGCAATGATGGAGATGACACCAAGTATGGACGAGGATGAAGATATTGAAGCCCAGCAGCAGAGGGACGTGGAGGCGGTCGCGCGGCTGCTGGAGCTGGGACTCATCCCCCGCACGATGACGTTGGCGGGCGCCATTGAGCTAGTGATCCGCGAGCGGCACGCACGCGAGCTGGCACGACTGCAGACGGCAGCGAAGGCGAGGCGGTCGATGGCGACACGCGACGCGCTGGCCGCGCTGGTGCAGACCAAGGCGGCAGCGAAAGCGCGTGCCATGACTGGAGACGGAGAAAACGGAGACGCCGAGTTGAGAGTCATCGACGCGGACTTCGAGGCGCGCTTCCGGCAGGCGGAGCTACACGTGGAGGACGAGGAGCGTCGGCGTGAGGCAGTCGACATGCAGGCGCTAAGAGAACGGCATCAGCAGCAGGTGGCATTCTTGTTGGAGGTCTTTGGTCCCAAGATTGCGGCACTCACTCGCGCGGAGACCGAGAGAGGGGACGCTGACGACCGCGAGCACGCGCTGCGACTGCGGCTGCGTGTTGAGACGGACGAGCGTATCTCCCAGCTCGAGCAAGATAAGCAGCGGGCGATGGACGAGCTCGCACAGGACGAGCGGCGACAGTTGGCGACGCTGGACACGCAGTACGAGACGCTCGCGCGGGAGGAGACGGCCGCGATGCATGCACTTGCGGCCGATGAGGGTCGGGACAGCGCCGAATACTCGGCTCAGCTCTCTCGTCTCCTGATCATGCTCGAGGGTCGGAAGATGCGGCAGGTAGAGCGAGTCCGAGCGCGGTCGGCTAAGCTGCGTGTGCGCGTGGAGGACGAGCACCGCCGAAAGGTGCAGGCTGTGTCAGCGGCCATGATGGAGCAGCTCGTGAAGGAGATGGAAGTGCTGCGCAGCCAACAGACGAGCACCGAGGCCGGAGGTGCGGAGGTACAAACACACCATGTAGTCAACGGAGAGATAGGAGCTCGGCTCGAGCGCATTGAAGCCATGTTGCGAGTGCAGCCGGATGCCAAATCGGGGACCGAGGCTGAGTACCGAGCAGCGATGGCAGACGCAATCGTCACGGGCTGTCGGTGGCGTTGGAGATCTGGCGACAGACAGGCGGCCGAAGTTGCGACGCCGCGTGCATTGGGCATTCTACCGCCTGGCCTCGTCAACCGCGAGCGACTGCGAATAGTGCCAGACGACCAGGATTCACAGCTGATGCGGTCACGGCGCAAGTTCATGGCGCATCTGCTGCAGCTGCTGCGTGCAATTCCTCCGGATTCGGAGGCAACGAACAGCACCGTGGTAGTCGTGACGGAGCTCACAGCCGCAGCGGGGGAGCAGGACGCGTTGCCAGGGATGATCAGCCTCGACCCGGCCAAGGCCGAGCTACTTGTGTCGACGGCCGCCATCCAGGAGCAGTCTTCAGGGCAGTTGGCCATGCTGCTGCTCTTCGCGTTGGCCGCCGTACGAACCCGTACTGACAAGGTAGCCGCCCCCGAGTTTATCGCTGCGGTCTTCGAGCTACTGGTGCGGTGCTACCAGAACCTGTTCGCGTCCACCACGGTCGCTGACGGTGGCGACACCACCAATGGCTCTCCGGCAATGACCGCTGCTCGCGCGAAGCCGCACATCACGGTCCCGATGGGGAGGAACAAGGCTGCGACCGAGTGGAGCGAGCGCCTGAGCGAGATGGAGAGCTTTCTGAGTCAAATGGAACCGCCGGCGGAGGTCCACAGCATTCCCGACGCGTCACCTACGACTTCAGTGGCTCCGTTGACGCCAGGACTTGACCGACAACTGTCGAGCTCTCGCGCTCTCAGGCGGTGGAATTTGTTGGGCAAGGCGGATCTTGGTTCGTTCTCGTCGTCCGCCGGCTCGTCAGCGCACGACATGGGGGAGCTGCTGCGGCAGGAGCGCTCGCAGCTGCTGCTGGAGAAACTCGACACAGCCGAGAAGCTCCACTCGCAGGTGCTGCGGCAGCTGCAGGAGCAGGGCGAGGCGCGCGAGTATGTGCTCGAGATGCTCGAGGAGGAGCGCGCGCGCGCGGCCGACGGCGAGCAGGACGGCGCCGACGGTCGCGGAGAGGCGCTGCGGGATCTCGAGCGCGAGCTGCAGCAGGCGGACGACGGCGTCGCGGCCACGCGCAAGGAGCGCGACGAGCTGTTCGCGCAGTGCCAAGCACTGCGCCGTCAGCTGGACGAGCAGCGCGGCGGACGTGTGTGACGTGTGGCGCCGAGGGGGGCTCTGCGACGTGTGCAGCATTATACCATATAGTATACTGTCCGCATGTTGATCCGGTAAAATGAGGAGTGTAGCGTATACTCTTTGCTGCAGAAGCTGTTGGTGGGAGAAGTGAAGTGAAGACTCGGCGGCGATCGCTGGCTGCCGGCGAGCGGCCATGGCGCAGGGCAGCGGGTACCTGAAGAAGGGCAAGAAGGCGGTGAAGAACGCGGGAGCCAAGCCGGCGAAGAAGGTCACGCAGTACTCGCACAAGCGCTCGGCCGCCAAGTTCACCAAGAAAGGCAGTACGTGTTCGTTGGGCTCGCGGCGGTGGCTGGCGGGGTGATTGCGATGGCGATGGCGAGACGAGCGGCCGACTGAGCGGCGCGTGGGTGGCGCACACTGGCAGACCCTACGGTGGAGGTGCGGCGCGGCGCGTCTGGCTTCAAGCGCAACGGCGGCAAGGCGGTGACGGGCTTCATCAACCAGAACATCGAGGAGATCATGGCGAGCCGCGTGGTGCAGGCGGGCACTTCGCTGGCGCTGGGCGACGTCAAGGCGTCGGGCAAGGAGCGGCTCAAGCAGATCAACCAGGCGACGCGCACCAAGAAGAAGTCGCGCGTGGCGCAGAAGCTGCAGGCGATCGAGCGCCAGATCCAGGAGGCCGAGGAGAAGTAGGCGCGCGCGACCTCGTAAGCCAACGCGCGTGGCTTTTTGTCTATCGGCATGGATGGATGGTTACAGTGCTCTCTGGTGGCCGGCCAGCCGGCAGGTCACTCGGCTGGCGTCGAGCGCGCGGGTCGCGGCGTGGGTGGCTTGTAGATGGTCGCGTCGGGGAAGAGATGGAGCAGCAGCTCGTCCGCGAGGCTGAAGAGCAGGTTCTTGACGAGCACCTCGTGCTGTAGGAAGTCGTGGATCTTGAGCGCCGCGTTCTCGCAGGCCGAGTCGCCCATGAGCGACACGAGACGCGGTGGGAAGCTCGCGAGCAGCGCGTCCAGGCAGCGACCGCGCAGCTCGTCGGCCGCGGGTGGCGGGGCGGCGGCGACCATCGAGGTCGCGGGGGCGGCCGTGGCGTCGGGGAACATGAGCGCGCGCAGACCGCGCAGGCCAGCCGCGAGGCTGCCGGGCTCCGTGAAGGACAGCACCTGGCGCTCGAGCCGGCGGAAGTGGCTCGCGCCGAGGAAGGCGCGCACGAAGGAGCGCGTGACGGCGAACAGGTGGCGGCGCACGGCGCCGATGCCGTCGAACTCGAAGACCTCGCCGAGCGCCGCGAACAGACTCACCTCCATGCGCTGCAGCACGCGCATCTTGGTCTCCTTGGAGTTGGCGTCCGGCGCGATCCACCGGCCCTTGCGCCACTTGCCGTTCTCGATCAGCAGCGCGCCGCTCGCCGCGCTCGAGACCGCGCTGCCGGGCTCGTCGCGGCCAGGAGCGCCTGCGCCGGCGCCGGTAGTGGTCGCGGCGGTGGCGGCGGCGGCGGCGTCGCCTGCGTCCCTCGCCGTGCGCTGGAGCTGGAGCTGGAGCTGCTGTTGGTGGCTCAAGGCTCCACCGCCGCCGCCGCCGTTGGCCGTCGAGAGCAACAGGAACTGCTGCACGGCGGCGCTCTGACCGAGCGTGTCGCTCGCCAGCAGGCTCTGCAGGAACTCCTCCAGCACGTACAGTCGCTTGTCGTATCCGAGCGCGGCGACCGGCAGGCGGCGCAACGACGGCTCGACCGCGCGCAGCTCGGCGTAGTCGACGCCCTTCCAGTGGCTGCGGCGGCAGTCCGCACCGTGCTTCTTCTCCTGCTGCCGCAACTTCTCGGCCAGCTTCTTCTCGAGCGCCTCAAAGTCCTGGAAGCTCTTGACGGCCGTCCACGCGTACGCTCCCTCGCCCTTGACGCGCACCGTCACCTCGAACCGCGCGCTGCTGTTGCCACCGACCGCGCTGCTCGGCGACGCGCTCGGCGACGCGCTCGGCGACGCACTAGGCGCGATGCCGCCGCCCGTGGCGTCGGTGCTAGCGCCATCGCCAGCGCCAGCGCCAGCGCCAGACCCGAACAGGTCCGGCAGCTCGCGATCCCTGTCTCTCTCGCGGATGAGGTACTTGCCGACGTGCGCGTCCACGCGCAGCTTGTACCTGCTCACGAGCCGGTCGTAGCAGTTGCCGCACACGCGCGCCTTGCGCGTCGACTCGAGCGGTGGCGGGAACGTCGTGAAGGCGAAGAAGTCGTGGCACGCGGCGCACACGCGCTGGTGGCAGCTCTGGCAGGCGCCGGCGCCGCCTGCGCGCGCCGCCAGCGGCTTGAGACAGCGGAAGCACAGGTCGTCGTCCTCTACGTCCTCCTCGTAGCCCGACAGGCGGCTGCTGAGCTCGCGCGAGAGCGCGGTCGGGGACCCGAGCGAGCCGCGCGAGTCACTCAGCGGCGACGAAGCCGGGGGCGTCTTCTTGGCGCGGCCCAGGGACGACCGCCGCCGCGGAGGAGTGCCAGCCGCCGGCCCAGCCGCCGGCGATGCCGCGCCGGGCGACATTGCGAGGTCCGCGCCGAGCGCCGCGAGCGCCGCCGGCGAGATCGGGCTCGTCGGGCAGTTCTTGTCGAAGCTGAAGGACCGGCGCTTGGTCATGGGCCGCGCGCTCTTGAGCTTGGTCGCGCGCTCCAGCCGGTCGGCCTGGTCGCGCGCAAACTCGTCCAGACGGTTCTTGAGTCTCCGCGCGGTGCTCAGCGGCCCCGAGCCCGGCGGCGCGCCAGGACCGCTCTCTCCGCCGGACGAGCAGCTCCGCGACGGCGCAGCGGCGCTCGCGGCCGAGGGCGACAACGCCGAGGGTGAGCCCGGCGCCAGCGCGAGCACCGGCGGAAGCAGCCGGCGCGCGCGGATCCAGCGCCGGCGCCGGACCGAGTCGAACTTTTTCTCCTTGTCGTGGAACCGGTCCTCGAACGTCGTGGCGTACTCCCACACGGCGGACGGCGGTGGCTTGTGCCTGCCGCCGCCGCCGCGGTCGCTCTCGGACGAGTCTCCCGGGCTCGCCGCGTCGGCGGGCGGCGTCCTCTCGAGAGCCCAGTCGCCCTCCCAGACCCACTCGGACGACGGCAGCTCATCCCGCCGCTTGTCCTGGGCCCGCACCCAGCCTTGGATCGGGACATACCGCTCCGTCTCCCACACGCTCTCGAGCACGCGCACTGCGCCGCCGGCCTCTCCGCGCGCCTGCTGCCGGCTTGAGGTCGGTGAGACGCCGAACTCGTGATCCATGTCGCTCCGGCGCCCGAGCGCGACCGGGATCTCCAGTGACGGCTTGAGCGCGCTCAGCGGGCGGAGGCTCTTGAGCACACCCTCAAGCCGCCGGTCGTCACTCAGGATCGCAAAGTCCTCGTAGAACTGCCGCGTCACGTCCGGGTGCATCCGCAGGCCCGAGATCAAGTCCGACAGTTTCCCCTTCTCGAGCGCCGTCAGCAGCCACTGCACGCCGCGGGTCGACACGAACGAGTCGCTGTCGCAGCAGGGCGGACACCGACTCGCGACGAAGCGCCAGTGGTCATTGAGCTCCGGCGCGCCGGCTCGGTCCTGCGCCAGGTAGCTCCAGTAGTAGTACACGTCGTCCCCAGGCTCGAGGAAGCTCGACGACGACAGCAGACGCGGGGTGTTCTCCGGCGACTGCACCAAGTCGTCCTCCGTCACCATCAGGAGCGTCGACTCGGGCACTTGGCCCGCTCCACCGACCGTGCGATGGCTCTCGCTGGACGACGACGAGCCGCCGGCGCGGTACCCGAGCATCAGTACGTCCTCCAGCGCCGACAAGAGCTCGTACAGCTCCCGCGCGCGCGCAGAGCTACGCATCTCCGGCTGGTCGTTGAACATCTTCACGTAGCTCGTGACCGTCTTGTCCAGCAGACGGGCGAGGCGATCCTGGACGCTGGCGATCTTGGCGGTCGTGGCCGCGCCGACCGACTGGTCGCTCTCCCTGCGGTCGCTCGCACTCGAGTGGCTAGTGACGCTGCCGGACGCGAGATCGGCGGCACCTCGGTCGTCGTCGTCGTGGTCGCCGACGCCGAGTTCGAGCTCGTCGTCGTCCTCGATCTCGCCCTCGGAGGCTCCTTCAGCTACGCCGGCGCTGCTTCGGTGGCGCGCGTCTCCGTCAGGCGTCGACGGGGGCGTCAGCAACTCGTCGAAGGACTCGCCGACGCCGGAGGCAGCGGTCGGCGACGCCGTGCTGTCGACGGCCGACTCGTTGCGCTTCCACGCCTTTTGCAGGAGCTGGCCCGGTTTACGCATCATGCGCGCCGCCGCGTTGTTCGAGAGCGCGCCGCTGATTGAGGAGGAGGAGGAGGAGGAGAGTGGCGGCTGCGAGCCCGGCGGCCCGTGGTCGCTCGGGTGGTTGCTGAACGTTCGGAAGCGCTTCTTGACCTTGCCAATGGACGAGTTGAGGCTCGAACCGATGTTCGCTTTCACGTTCTTCAAGTCGTCCAGGTGGATGCTGGCGCGTGGGGCGGTGTCGGCGCTCTTCTGAGACACGGAAGACGTCGACGCCATGAAGTTGCGCGGCGCCATCAGCCGCGGAGCCTTGAGGAGACTCACGCGCTCGTCGAGAGAGAACATAGAGCCAATCATCTTGCGCTCGCCATTGCTGCCGCTGCCGAACGGCGTCAGCGCGCTCAGGACGGAGCTCCCGAGCGTGAATGCGGCCGCGTCGGACCACTCGTCTCCGTCGAACATGCCGTCGGAGACCCCGGTGGCGGTCGTCGCGGCGGACGAGACCGCGTCGACGAGCGCCTGGAGCGCGGCTTCGGCCTGCTCGCCGCTGCGCCTGCTCGCCTTGTACAGGAAGCTCCCGGTCTTGCGCAGCTTGTTGAGCGATGGCTTGGCCCCCACCGGCGACGGGTGCGTCGGCGACGGCGGACTCGAGCCAGACGAGTCTTTGTCGTCGACGAACGCGCCGAGGCAAGCGACGACGAGCTCGTTCGCGTAGCGCGGTTGTGCATACTCGGTCAGTGGCTGGAGGATCTTGAACGCCGTGACCTCGCGCAGGAGGTTGGTCGCGATTGACACGAAAATGTTCGATTCGTACTGCTGGCCGAACTGCGGCTTGAGCTGCACGAGCAACTGCGTCGCAAAGTGGCGCAGGTAGAGCGCCTCCGGGGAGTCCCCGGCACCTGACGCGACGGACTTCTTGGCCGTGGCCGACGGTGAGGCCACGTCCGCGGGCTTAGCGCACGCCGGGTGCACGAACTGTGACTGGTGCACGTACGCCTTGACGCACTCCTGGCGCCTGGCGAGGTTGACGTCGTCCGCCTCGTTCGGGTCGAATACATCTGGAAACTCCTCGGCGAGCTGCGCGTAGGCCTCACGGAACCAGCCGAGGTGCATGCGGCAGAGCTCGACGCACTTGGCGACCATGGTGAGCGCCTGCGACGAGTCGATCTCCAGCAGGCGCGAGGCCGCGGCGCCGAGCACGTCGGCGAGTAGGAACCTGACGTCGCGCGGGAAGTCGTCGCTGGCCGGCGAGATAGGCTCGAACCAGTACGAAACGTAGTCGCGCACCGCGAGGCGCGCCAGGGCCGCGATTTCGTCACAGAGCTCGGGCGGCAGGCCCCAGGACGTGCGCAGGTGCGCGACGAGGGGCAGGCGCTTGAGCACGCGCAGCTGGAAGCCCGCGTCCGCCATGGCATCTCCGCTCACGAGCGATGCGCGCGCATCCGCCGCGTGCCGGGGGATCCCGTAGACGCCTGGCCCGTCCGGTGCGCCGCCGCTGCTCGACCGGAGCCGGTAGCGGCGGTAGTAGTTGTAGCGCAGCAGCGCCTCGTCCAGTAGCTCCTGCTCGCGCGCGAGCTGGTAGGAGCGCAGGACCCACCAGAAGCTGCCGCTGCCGACGATCAGCACGGCACTCTGCAGTAGCCGCAGCGCGAGCCACACGGCGGCGCGCGCAGTCAGCAGTAGCAGCTGAGGCCGCAGCGCCGCCGCGAGCGCGGCCAGCGCACCAGCCACGAGCAGCCGCCGCCCCATGCGCGCGCGGCGGGCGGGGCGGGCGACGGACCCGGCGACGGACCCGGCGGCGGACCCGGTGGCTGGGGCGGGGGGCGCGCGGGAGGCGGGGGCCGGCGGGCAGCGGCGTGCATGCAGCGCCGCGGCTCGGCCGACGCGCGTTCTCGCCTTGCTGCTGCCTAAATGGGCGAGCCGTTTTACAAACGACAACGGCCCGCGGGCGGCGTTCCGTATAGTGAAGCCAAGTGAGTCAATAGTAGGTATCCTTTCCAGCGTGGAGAACCCACTTGCGGGACCGGCTGTCCGAAAATATAGATGTACCACGTAAACTGGAGTCGCCAATGAATAGAGACCGGGGTTTTGACGGAGTTCGCACCTAGATACGTGTTGACCACATAGCTTACGGACGGATCGATCGTCTGGCGCCGGGCACGCGAACGCCAGACATTCGCGGCGAGGGAGGCGAGAAAGCGAGCGAGCGAGCATGAGCGCTCTGATGCTGCGCGGCGCTGCGGCGCTGCGGGCGGCGACGCCGGCGGCAGTGCTCTCGGGCCGCGCGCTGTCGACGGCGGCGGCACCGGCGGCGGCGGAGGTGCCAGCGACGGTGGAGGCGAAGCCGTGGAGCCCGGAGCAGAAGCGCACGGGGCTGCTGGCCGTCAAGGTGGGCATGATGCCCGTGTGGGACGACTTCGGCTTCCGCCACAACTGCACGGTGCTGCAGGTGGAGGAGTGCCAGGTGACGCAGGTGAAGACGGCGGAGCGCCACGGCTTCAACGCGCTGCAGCTTGGCGTGGGCGTGCGCAAGGCGCGCAACGTGTCCAAGCCCGTGCTGGGCCACCTGGCGAAGGCCGGCGCGCCGCCCAAGCGCCAGCTGCAGGAGTTCCAGGTGTCGGCGGACGCGCTGCTGCCGCTGGGCACGACGCTCTCGGCGCTGCACTTCGTGCCGGGCCAGTTCGTGGACGTGTGCGGCACGAGCAAGGGCAAGGGCTTCCAGGGCGTCATGAAGCGCCACAACTTCGCCGGCCAGCCCGCCTCGCATGGCAACTCCAAGACGCAGCGGCACATGGGCTCCACGGGTCAGTGCCAGGACCCCGGCAAGGTGTTCAAGGGCAAGAAGATGCCTGGCCGCCTCGGCGGCGAGCGTGTCACGCGCGACAACCTTTGGGTCGCCAAGATCGACGTCGAGCGCAACCTCATCTACGTCAAGGGCAGCGTGCCCGGTAACAGCGGCGGGATCGTGCGCGTCACGGACGCGCGCAAGAAGAAGCCTGTCGCTGCGCTGCCATTCCCGACGTTCGTGCCGGCCGAGGGCGAGGCGCTGCCGGCCGAGATCATGGCGCCGGCCGGCGACCTCGACCCGTACCATTACGACGACAAGTAGGCGGGCAGGCGGGTGGACGGGCTGGAGCCGCGGCAGGGATCGATTGCTCTCCTTAGGACGAGAGGACTGGAACACGACACATCGCAAGAGTGTGCGAGAGAGAGAGAGAGGGGGGGGAGGATTGAAGCGTTGGGATGTGGGCGGCAGTGGCTGGAGGGAAATGGCAGGAGCACCGAGTCTGCAGGCGCGGTAGGCGCGCCAGCCGCTGGAGTGTGCGTACGGATCGCATTGGCGCGACTGATCGAGCGTCGAATCCAAGGAAGCCTGTCCTCAGCCGATTCACTCGCCTTGCTTGTGCCGCTTCGACGCGACCATCCTCCTGTCGTGGCGGCCGCGAGCCGAGTGAAGCCACATTGGAGCGAATGGGAGGATCTCGGGGCGAGTAGTGACAGCCTGGAGACGACTCGACCTCAGCGTTGGTGGGTTGTTCGCCACTGACGTGCCGAGCCGATTGCATCCGCGACGATCCAAATCCACAACGGCCGCTGCGTGTGACACAGGTCTCGGCGGCAGGTGAGAGTCCTACGCGGTGCCGAGCGGTGTCAGTCGCTCGTCCGCTCGCTCGCAAGTGGCTACTACTGGCTGCTGGCGCTGGCGTGTGACCTGCTGCTGCCGCGAGCTCCACGCATCGAGGCTTCGAGGCTTCGAGGGTTCGAAGGTTCGAGGTGTGCTAGCTCGAGCGGCTGCGACGCGCTCAACAGCCACATCGCGCGGCTCTACACAGGCGGTGTCGTCGACAGCGCTGCACGCGTGCCGACGGTCGAGTCGCGTCGATCACGACGCTGCTCTCATAGACTCGCCTCCATGTCACTGGGAGCATCCTGATGCCACTAGGACATTTCTCTCTCTCTCTCTCTCTCTTCGGGCGGCTCGCTTGAGCTTGAAGCAAAGGCGTGCGGCGGCGTGAGGCGAGTCGCCGAGCTGGATGAGCTGGATACTGGAAAATATCCTGGAGAAAGTGCGCTGCCGATGAGAACTGGCTGGACGTGCGCAATCGTACAACGCTTGCGAACCAGATGGTGCATCGTCGTCGCATTGTGAACGGCGCACAGCTCGCGCAAACGAACGCGGGCTGGCAACGACTGCGGACCAGCAAAACAAGCTCGGGGGAACGTTGTTGTCGCCGCGTGCTTGCGATACGGCGAACTTGGATTCAGTAAGGTGCGGCCCTGTATCAACAGCTCAATGCGCCGTCCGAAGACTTGATGGTCGTGCGGTGCCACCCGAGCCGTCGGCAGCAAGGCCGAGCGGATCACCAAGACGGCGGCGGCGCACGCCGCACACCGCACACCGCGCGCGGGGCTGACAACTTTCGGTGAGGGTGGGTTTTGTCTGGGCCATGAGCCGCTCGGTCGCGCGCCTGCGTGGCGACCGAGACCAAGGCGCGATGTGCAGCCAGCGTTCGACGAGTTTGCAACGCTGCAAGATGCTATGGCCGATGCGGCCCCGCGCGTCCAGAGTCGCTCTGGACAGTCTACAAAGCTGTGTGTCTGCAACGCTCCATTGATCTGAGGCGCCAGTGCAGTCTGGACGAGTCCAGCGCGGGGACGAGCAAGGACGGCGAGCTCTGGTCGAGTGGAGCAGACGCAGCGCACGGATCCTTCACACAATCGAAAAGTCGCGGCGATGGAATATATCTAGGTGCAATGCGCGTGTTCCCGTTGGACAGGCTCCGATGTGAGCCCGCAACAAGCGTGCGTATCTAAGCTGGCGAGCGATGCATCGGAAGATCGCGCGACCGGACTGCCACCTCGCGCGTGACATGACTGCAAGCGACGGATGCCTGGACGTCTGTGCCAAGCTATGGATCCTCGCCGACTGTGAGCGTGCGTGCGTGCGTGCGTGCGGCTGGTGGCGGAGGTCTACGACCACCGCCCGCTTGCTGTTGGTGAAGGCTTGTCGCACCAGAGCCTTGCGTGTGTGCGCGTGGCGCAGAACTCAGAGGGGAATAAGAGCCTGGCGACACAGCTGAAAGAGCGCCGCAGCCAGCCAGTTAGAGGGCTGAAATATGGGCTGCGACTGGCGCCTTGCACTTGACTCTCAGCACTGCACTCACTAGAAGGATCAGGTGTCGAGGACATTCGCCGCCGTCGACTTGTGTTTGGCTGAGCTGGTGATACTGGGCGGACCATCTGGTTGATTCTCCATCACAGAGAGATCTCGACAAGCTGGACGCGAGCTCGTCGCTGCCGTGCGCCTGAGCACTTGGCATTGGCGCGAACAGCGAATGTCTGCAGCCAAGGACAGGAGCAACTAGAGTGTTCGAGATAGAGAAGCGCGGACCAGGTCGTCGGGGCAGTTGAACTAGGTTGGAGAGGACGAATCGATGGCTGGCTGGCCGGCCGGTCGGTCGCCGCCTGAGCCGCGGGCGCCAGAGGGGGCAGCAGCGGTCGTCGTCCATGGAGATGCGCCAGATGCTGACTGAGTGAGGGAGGGAGGGAGGAGATAAGCGCTAGTGCAACGGCATACTGGGGGCAAGTCGGCGCGGTCGGGAAGGACGAGGAGGAGGCAGAGAAGGCCGACGCTTTGAGAGCCACGTCGCGTTACAAACCTTCGAAAGCCATGTGCCAACGTTGAACTCTGCATTCTCGGCCGTTTTCTCGTCGCGTTGTGGCATCCAGTCGCATCCCCTCTGGCCTGATGCAGCACTTCTTTCCGCCTCTGTCGCGCGATTGTCAGCTATCAACGTTGGATTTTGTTGTACGGTACGGTCCTCCCCAGCCGCAGCATCATTTCAAAGTGTACAACACGGTACGACGGCGAGGGCGGCCTATCTGCGGCCACGAGGCACGACCAATTTATCCATCCAGAGGGAGCGTTTGGCACGTCGTCGACTCTCTGCTGTGTTGATCTGCAACGACCAAATTTTAATTCTTCGCGCACGATCGCGATCGCGATGGGATGGCAAGGACATTTAATCCCTTTCGGCCGTGCTAAAGCGGACTAAAGCGTCGAAACGAGGCATGCAAGCATGGCTGGATCGGTTTCATCCGCACCGAGGATGCAATTCCACCTCTCCGTCGCGCGTCCGCGGCGGTGGAGAGTTCAGTTCGATGGAGTGCTCGCACGCGTTCGCGCGGGGAGGATGGAGGAAATGCAGTCAGTATGGATGGCCGGTGCAGCATACTCCACGCAAGACTAAAGAGTTCAGATCGCGGAGCGTGGATCTGGCGCACCATGTGGAAGGGGTAGGCGCTGCGAGCGCGCCAATCGTGGGCCGTGGCGGGTAAAGGCCGTCCCGCTCGCCTTGTTCTTGCGCACTCTTTCCTCGCCGGCTGTTTCCGTCTTCCCTCTCGAGGCGAGATCCTCACTCTCGTGGCGCAACACCCGGCTGCCGCCCTCTCGCCCTATACAAGAGGCAACTCGCGCGATTCGTTGAGCCGCCCCGCCCCGCCCCGCCCCGCCCTTCTCGGCCGCCGCCGCCGCTCAGGCCGTCGGCTTGGTCGCCGAGTCGCCCGCCCCTGGGCCGCTCACATACCAATTTGCCTGGCAGCGCGCTCGTCGTCGTCTATCAGCGAATTACCAGCGTTTCGTCTCTCAGTCTTCGGAGCGCCTTTCCCCCGCTTTCCCAGCAAGATGAAGGTCTTCGCGCGCACCCTGGTGGCTACGGCCGTGTTCTTCGGCATGGCGTCGGCTCAGACGTCGAGCTCGAGCGGCGCGGGCACGGTCACGGCGGCGGACACGTCGTCGTCGACGGCGGCGGCGTCTACGTCTGGCTCGGCTGCGAACGACTTCATGTCGTCGCTGTCGACGACGCTGACCAACTCGGACTCGTACCACATGACGCCGGTGCACGTGGTGCAGGCGCGTGTGCAGAGCGACGAGCCGCTGTGGAACGAGACGAGCGGCCGCTTCGGCTCGAAGTACTACGACACGGCGGAGGAGCAGTTCATCGGTCTGATGGACACGGTGAACACGGCGTCGGTGGAGGGAGCTCTGATGTACGTGCAGGCGGAGGGCATCAACTACAACTCTCGCTCGGACGAGGAGCGTTGCAACCGCAAGAACTCGATGACGTACGTGGTCTTCTACGAGATGGCCATCGTGCAGACGAACGAGACGCTGGCGCTGTACCAGGACACGGCGGACCAGAACGAGTACGGTCCGATGATGCCGATGGACTCTGGCCGCTGCACGCCGACGGAGGACGACGGCAGCTCGCCGGTGTTCCCGACGGCCTGCTACTACTTCAACGGCACGGACGGCGAGCCGAACGTCGGTCCGTTCGTGGGTGGCGAGCTGAAGGAGACGGACCAGCGCGCGCCGTACCCGAACAACGTCTGGTACTCGTTCCCGAACTCTTGCCCGCTCGAGGAGTGGGGCTCGAAGAGCGAGGAGTGCCGCGCCACGACGCGCCACGGTCTGTGCGACATGGACGTGATGCCCGATGGCATTACGTGCACGTTCAACTACCGCGTGCTTGGCTACCTGCTGATTGACGACCTCGTCGGCATCACGTCCATGACGAGCAACACCACGGGCGAGTTCTACAGCAACTTCACCGAGTTCTGCGAGGACGGCGGTGTGGAGTTCGAGGCGGACACGACCACGGGCGAGTGGGAGGACGGCATCGCGTTCTGGGAGAACCCGCAGGACGAGGACGCCAACTCGGAGCGTGCGGCCAAGCTTGTCGAGGCGTACTACAACCTCACGAACGGTCTGATGACGAACACGGCGATGAGCCAGGATACGATTGACCGCATGCTGCCGCTGCCGTCGATCGAGTCGCTGCGTGCCGAGAACCCGGCGTGCTACCTGAACGTGAAGAAGTGCAACTCGGACTATGGCTGCGTGCGCGAGCTGTACGGCCAGACGTGCACGGTGTGCAACTCGACGGCGGACGGCTGCGAGACGGCGCCGAGCGACTGGACGTTCCCGACGCTCGCCAAGGCGGTTGGTGACGATGGCAACACGGGCACGGCGTCTGCGGACGGCTCGACCGTGATCGACAGCTCGAGCACGGGCAGCGAGGCGTCTGCGTCTGGTTCGAACGGCGTGTCGGCCTCGTTCGGTGCTGTGTCGGCTGTG
>JAADYC010000624.1:0-16304 GCA_023338135.1 Phytopythium kandeliae | reverse complement strand
CCTCATCGGTTCCCTTTGCGTCTCTCCTGGAGCCCTGCTGGATTTCTACTGAACACCCAATCGTTGACTGCCACGTGGATGGATGTTGGGTCGAATCAGGTCGCACCAACACTCACTGTCCTACCCACCGGCATTCCTTGTCCTACCTGTCGCATAGATATATACGCAATCGTGCAGTAGTGGGTGATACCGTGAGTGGAGGTCCACACTGAGTGAAGGTCCACCCACTCGACGGCATGCGTTTGCACACCATCGCACACACCAGTTGCAACATCACCTTCAGCACCATCCTGGTACAAAGTTGACAGATTTGTCGCAATATTAAGTCAGCATGGAGCCTGGAGTTGTTCAAGAAATTGGCGTGGCAGCAGCCGTGGGCTAGAATGCTTGCAGTGTGCGAGTATTTTGCAATTTTATCTCACTTCATTGGCGCATCTATGCTCTTGGAAATGCTCAGCAGGCACTGCTCTCAATGGCAAGCTTTCTCGGAGCTACCAACCAGTCTATCCAGCTCACTTTTGCTGGAAAACTCTTGACGAGGATGTGGTGAGCTCCGGTAGAGACGCGCAACTGTGGGATGAAGGCACTGTTGCGCTCGGATCTCTGCTGGCTACGAGCAATAGATGAGCGATCGAACATATATCTAGGACATCTAAACATCGTAGAGCACCGATAGGAGCTACTTCAGTATAACTTGCGGTTCTTCAAGGTGTGTCGAGTATGAACCCCTCCTCCCTCGTGAAACGGCACTTTCGAAGTTAGGATTTGCTGCGACAGTGGCAGACTTCTCCCTCTCCCCTCGACACCACTTCAATTGCCACGACCATGAGCTGCGTCATTTGGAATGGCGATAGCGCCTCGCTAAAGGTATACTGAGAAATGAGTGGCTGTGGATGCACTTGTGCCTTCCACCTGGAGATTGTATGAGTGTTTTATTCCCCTGTATAAAACATTATCCATAAACACCCCGTCCCACTTCCTCTGCATAAAAGCACCACTCGCAGCGCTACATGCTGATGAATGTATGGCCGCACGCAACCCCCTCGCGGTGCCCAGCTTCACGCGCCACTGCTCGCCAGCCCTGTGCTGTTACAACCCGCGCGTTTTCGCAGAAAACCGCGGCGTCTCCTCCCGCTTTTTTCATGCGTGATGAAAACAGTTTAGACGAAAAATCGCTGTGATTGGCCAAAATTCTGCGCGAGTGTAGGTCGGTCCCGCCTTTTTCCTGCCTCGCTTGGGTCGGCGGGGCACATTGCGGAAGACGCGGCGAAGAGAGCAGCAGGCAGCAAGGGCGAGCGAGCCGCGCGCTTCGGTCGAGCCCGCGGCGGCGCCGTAACTAGCCGAGCCGGCTCCTTCCTTGCCGAGCCTGTCTCCCGCGCCTCGGACGCGTTGGTCGCCGCTCGAGCGCCGGAGCAGCCGCCGAAATGTTGGACAGCTCCTCCAGCAGCGACTCTAGCACAAAGTCGCTGAGCCCAGTGACTCCAGTGAGCCCGCCGCGCACGCGCCGTAGCAGCGCGGGCGGCGGTAAACAGAACGGCTCGGCCGCGAAGGAGGACACGGACACCACCACGGACGACGACGACAGCATGGAGCGTCGGCTGACGCGCGCGCAGATCAAGACGCGCGCGACGAACTCGGATACGGACACAGACGACTCGCGCCGGAAGACTCGCCGCGGGCGTCGCGGCAAGCAGAAGTCAGCGCCGCCTCCTGCCAAGCGATCTCCCGCGAAGAAAGCTGGGAAGCCTGCCCGGCCGGCCCCAACGTTTTCGAGTGAGGACGAGGATAATAGCGACGCACCTGGGGACTTCATCCCTGTGCAAGTGGGCGACACGGTGCTGCTGGACTCCGGCGACCCGGACAACAACTTCATTGCGCTCGTGAGCTCGGTGCAGACGTCTCAGCGCCGCGACAAGCCGATCGTGTCCTTCACCGCTCAGTGGTACTACAAACCCGAGGACGTGCCGAAGGACGTGCTGGCGCAGGTCCCAGGCGGCGTGGGCGAGAACGAGGTGTTCCTGTCGCCGCACAAGGACAAGAATTCGATCGACGCAGTCATCGAGATCTGCCAGGTCGTGTCTCCGGACGAGTACAACGCCATCCAGGACGAGATCAAGCGTGGGTTCCGCGAAAAGGGCAAGACGTGCTTCGTCTGCAGGTATAAGTACTACCCGGGCCGCTCCAACCACAAGAAGGCGCTCGAAGTCGTGGAGAACGACGCCATCCGGTCGGGTCTGGGCCGCCCCAAGCCGAATATTGGTGAGAACTACCAAGCAGTCGTGCCGGAGTTCAAAGCCCCACCTTCGCCTTCCACTACTGTCGGATCGGTAGACGCCACGGAAGTGCCGTGGAGGGAGCGTCCAGATCCGGAAGCGCGTCCGCGCCAGGTGTGGTCGCCGCTCGTGCCTCAGCTCCAAAAGAAGGTATTCTTCACGTTCCTCGATACGGTGGACTCGCTGCGATTCGCCGTAGGCAACATCGTCAAGATCTACCGGGGCGAATCCAAGCGAAAGGGCCACATGCGCGGCATTGTGCTTCGGGTCATTCAGCCCGACGAAGTCGAGCTGTGTCTGTCGACGGGGCAAATAGTTTCGGCGCTGACGCAAGAAGTGTGCTCGCTGCTGCCGGATGACGTGGCCATGAACCAGTTGTACCTCTCGAGGTTCAATGTGTGTCTGGCCGTTCAGGCGTGCTCGCAGCGCATCCTCGCCGCGCAGCAGGGCGAGCGCGACGCTTTTAGACGAGAGGTGGCGCTGCTCTCCCAGCTCGCAAAAGACGAGCGCGCCGAGCAGGAGCGAGCGACAGTAGAACCAGTAGACGTTGATAGTGCGCGGAAACGGAGAAAGTAGTCGCACGGTTTGTGTCTCGAGTGCATTGACACGAAGGTATTCCTCGCATATATCGTGCCGCCGTGGTGGGCATGCATACATCCTATGCGCGTCGTGCTCTGGCGACGAACTCACATCTGCCAGCGCGGTAGATCGTACGGACTTGCGCTGCCGCGAAGGGCGAGCACCAGGTCCTGATACTCGGGGAAGCTGTCGGCGGTCAGGACGCCGTGGCGAACCAGGAAGTCGAGCAGCAGCACGCAGACGTCAGGCTTGAAGCGCTCGGGCTCGTCCCACAGACACGCGAGCACGTCGCGCACCGGCCAGAGCTCGAACTGCTCGACCTCTCCGTCCTGGTTGACGGGCTCGACGCCGGGCGGAAGCTCCAGATCGAAGAAGAACATGATGTTGTTCTTGAGCCCCAGGCGCTCGTCCAGCACGTACGTGAAGCTGCCGCAGGCTGAGAGACGCGCGCGCGTCCACGCCGGGTCCAGCCCGGCCTCCTCCTGCGCCTCCTTGACCATGTTGTCCGCGGCTGAGATGCCCGACGGGAGGCCGCCGCCGACGACCGAGTCCAGCAGCGAAGGCCACCGGTTCTTGGTAGCGCTGCGTGTGGCCATCCAGATGTGGGAGACCGGCGCGGAGGCCGAGGCGCGCACGAAGCCGTTCATGTGCGTGGCGAACTGGGCAAGCCCGAAGAGTCCGCCGACGCCGCGGTGGAAGGAGAAGAGTGAGGGCGACGAGAAACACAGCTTGGCCGCGTACAGCTCGTCCTGCCAGCGCCGGAAGTAGCCCTCGGCGCGCAGCACGGCTTCTGCTTCCTGGAAAGCTGGGACGCGCCTCGCGGCGACACGCAGGGGTAAGTGAGAAACTCAAGGCAGCGCTCGCCAGCCGTCGGCTCCCACGCACCTCTAGTCCGTGCCTCGACGCCCTCGGAGCGCATGATCACCCCGTCCTCCCGGACGTCGAATGCGTCGGGGAACGCACTCAGGCGCTGCGGAGCTGCCAGTCAGTCCGACCGCCACACCACGCTACGCGATCAGCGAGCGCGGCTTCCCACCTCCAGGTGCCGCTTCTGGACGAGTCCGGCGACCAGCGACGCGCGGGAGACGGCGCCTCGCTGGCGCGGCAGGAACCGCGTCCACTCCTGCGCCTCGGCGGCCGTCAGCTCCACGCGCAGCGGCGCGTACAGCTCCGGCGACCAGCCGGTCGTACGCGCCACGAGCCTACGCCAGTTCATCCTGCTCCGCGACGACACTTGTTGTAAGAGACGTGAAGGATGAAGGCGTGGTCGGTCTGGGTGAGGAAAGCATCAAATGACGGCGGCGCAGCCTCCATCGCTGCGGGTGCTTGTGGAGGGGCTGAAATGTATAGACTGATTGTTACTCTACTGCTGGCGCTGCCCCGCCTCCACCGTTGCGCTCGCCTCCTCCGCGCCGCGCCGATCGTCGCGCCGACCTAGTGCAGGATATAGTTGATCGAGTGAGACTTGGCCGCCATACCCTCGTCCGAGCTGTCGTTGCCGTCCCCGTTGCGATCGTAGTAGCGCTGGTCCGCGCCGGCGTCGCTGTACGACGGATCGCGGCCCTCCTCGCGCCGGTGGTAGCCGTTGGAGGCCGGGTGGCGCGGCCCACCGACCGCCGGCGCGAGGCGCGCGTCCTGCTCCATGCGGCGACCGTACCCTTCGTCCGCGATGCGCTCCGGCCGGCCCTGGAGAGGGAGCCCGGGAGCGCGACTGTTGGACGCCGCAGTGTGCTCCGCTGTTGGCGGGAGCCGCGACTGCTGCTGCTGCTGCTCGATGAAGTCCTCCTTCATCGCCTTGAGGTCGGCCAGCGGGAGGCCCATGAATACGCCGAAGCCGTAGTAGATCTTCTCGTCCTCGTTCTCCTCCATCTCTCGCCCCGAGCCCGAGTTCACACTCGCGCTGTCGCCGCCCACGGAGCCCGCGCGCGCCGCCAGTTGGTTGTCCATGCCGCCAGGTTACGCCTCGTGCTGCTACTTCTTTCGCGCTTTCTCCGGTGTGTCCTGTCGGAGAGAGAGAGAGAGACGGGGGAGAAGCAAGCGTAACCAGGTAACCAGTTACGTAACCACCCTCAGCAATGGCTCGGAGGCCTCTATTCGAGCTGTCTACCGTCGCCGGAACCGCTTGTACGCCTTCTTGGCTTTCGTCGCCAGGTCCGCGCTCGCGTCGCGCTTGCGGTACTCGCCGTCGCTCGTGAGCTGCGCGCCGAGCTCCTGGTGCATCTGCCGGAACTTGCGCGCCGAGCCGACGGGACGCAGCGGCTGCGCCAGTAGGCGGCCGAGCTGCGCGCGCTTGGCAGCGAGCGCCGCCGGTCCACCGCCGCCGTCCTTGTGCTTGGCGTTGCCGTCGCGGTTGCGCTTCTTGGCGCTCAGCTCGAAGAGCAGGTTCTCGTCCAGGTCCAGGTCGGCCTCCTTGGCCATCTGCGTGAACCAGTTCTCCTCCGCCTTGAGCTTGCTGCTCGCGTTCTCGTCGTCGTTGATGCTCTTGGCGAGCCGGATGCGCTCCTCGACCGGCGGCAGGTACCGGTGATCAAGCGGGAACTCAGCCAGGCCCGTCGGCCGCTGCAGCATCTTGCAGATCTGCGCGTGGTATTTCGCGTCCGCCGGCGCCACGAGCGAGATGCTCAGTCCGTCCTGGTTAGCGCGCGCTGTCCGCCCGCTGCGGTGCACGAACACCTCGGTCGACCGCGCGATGTGGTAGTGTACGACGTAGTCGACGCTCGGGATGTCCAGACCGCGCGCCGCCACGTCTGTCGCGACCAGGATGCCCTGCGCGTGCGCACGGAAGCCGTCCAGCTTCTTCAGGCGCTGACGCTGCTGCATCTCAGCATGCAGAGCGAACACCGGCAGCTGCAGCAGCTGCAGCAGCCCCGCGAGGCGCCGCACCTGGTGGATGGCGTTCAGGAACACGATAGTGCGGCCGGGGTACTGCGTCAAAAAGTAGTACAGGAAGCTGTCGCGCATCGAGTCCGTCACCTCGTACTGGCACAGCTCCAGCCCCGCGGGCAGTGACAGCGCCACGTTCGCCTGCTGCTTGCGCAACTTGCGCGCCGCCTCCTCCGCTTTACTGTCCGCCGCGCTCTCGTCGATGCTCATGTCCACGACGGCGGGCTTTCCGCGCAGACCGACGCGCTTCATCACGCTCTCCAGTACCGTCAAGGCGTGCTGATGCTTCCTCCCCGTGCCCTTCTGGAAGCGACCGCCTTCGGGGATCGTCAGCGTGGCTGAGAACAGGAACGTCTGGCGAGGGCGGCGCACTGGCGCCGACTCGGGAGCCACCGCGGCATCCTCTTCGCCCATATGTTCGCCGTCGTCGTCGCTGTCCTGCCTGTCCTGCTGCATCTTCATGACGTCGTCGAACATCATGACTTTAGCGCCAGTAGAGAACGACGACGTATCCGCAGCTTCGTCGCCATCGTCACCATCAGCGTCATCAGCCTCTGCGTCCGCCTCTCCGCCGCCATCCTCGCCTTCGTCATCGGACATATCGACGAGGTCCGGTGCCGCGCGCTTGCTGTTGCTGCGTAGCACATCGAAAATGCGCTCCACCTCCGGGTACGAGCCGGTTTGCAACATTCGGTCGGCTTCATCGACAACCAGGAATCGCAGGGACTCGGCCAGTCCCTTGAAGTGGGCATGGTCCGAGTCGATGAGGTCCCACAGACGGCCCGGCGTGCCAATGACGATTTCGGGCGAGTAACCAAGCAGGCGCTGCTGTTTCTGCACCGCCATACCGCCAACGAGCGTGACGATACCGATCTCCCGGTGCCGCACCATCTTCTCTAGGTGTTCGTGGATTTGCAGCGCAAGTTCGCGCGTCGGCGTCAAAATGAGTGCCTTGCAGCTCTTGCGGTACCCCGGTGCGTTGCGCTCGTGCAGCAGCTGGCTGAGGATCGGCAGGCCGAAGGCGAGCGTCTTGCCGGAACCGGTTGGGGCGGCACCCACGACGTCGCGGTTGTCCACGAGCGCCGGGTAAATCGTCTTGTGCTGGATGGGCGTCGGTGACGCGAACCCCGCGAGGTGTAGCGACTGCAGCAGCACCGGGTGCAGCTTGAACTTGTCCCACTGAGGCAAGCGGACCTTGGCGTCGACTGCAGGTGCCTTGGGCTCGTCGGAACCCGAGCGCTTGCTCTTCTTCTGCTTCGTTGTCTTTTGTTTTTTCGGCTTCGCTGAGTTCACCTTGACATCTTCGGTGCTTGGTGTAGCGTCTGCGCCTGCGTCTTTGTCAGTGTCCGCAGCGATGCTTTCATCGCCAGCGGAGGCGCCAGGCTCAGCGGCGCCATTCTCGCGAGTCTCCTGGCCAGCAGACTTCTTCTTCTTGCTCTTCCGCCGCTTCTTCTTCTCCGGCTTGGTGCTCTCCTCGGCGTCCACTGCTTTGCTTTGACTGCCGCTACGCAATGAGTGCAACAGCACGCTCGTCAGTTCGATCGGCACCGGTAACCACACTACGACATCGCGATGCGGCGCACCAGGAGACAAGTATCTTCCCGCCGCCCTCGGTCGTCTCGAGCTGATAGTCGGTGAGCTCCTCGAGCTCGAAGGCGCAGCCGTCCTCGAAGCCCTCGACCCGGATCTCCTCCAGGTCGACCTTCTTCCACCCGGCCGCCGCCAGCGCCCCACCGGCGCTCTTCCTGCGCTTTTTCCCCGCCTTGCCCGCGGGCTTGAGCTCCGCGTCCGCAATCGCGCACGGCACCTCCCGCACGCCGCTCATGGTCTTCTGACACGCGATGCCGATAACAGCCATCGCACCACCATCAGCTCTGTTCCCAACCAGCCATTTTCGTCCAATCAATATCGATTGACAATCATCACGAGCGTATTTCAGCCAATCGACTCATCGAGTGGTCTTGATTGAGGAGTCCAAGTGGGTAAAGCGAGCGATCTGATCACTCCCTCCCTCGCCGACCCGCGCCATCTTCTCCATGCGGACGTTCGGCGCCGCCCGCGCGGCCCGCGCGCTCGCACCCAGGCGCTGTGTGCCGCGGCCGACGGTGTCACTGGCCGGCGCCTTGGCGCGCGCCTTGTCGACGCCGTCGCACGCATCCAACCCGAACACGTTCGTGTCGAGGCACAGCCAGGCGCACGAGCCGCTCGAGCTCGCCGCCTTCCTGCGGCGCAAGGAGCTCGCGTTCAAGGAGACCGAGTCGCACTTCGTGGTGCGCGAGTGCCCATTCTGCCACCCCACGCGCGGCCGCGCCGACAACCTCTTCAAGCTGTACGTGCACCGCTCTAAAGGCGTGTACAAGTGCCACCGGTGCGGCGCCGCCGGCAGCTGGCTCGACTTCAAGGCCAAGCTCCAACCGAACGTGGCCATCTCGCCTTCCGGCTGGTCGGTGAGCCCCGACGCCGGACCCTCGCTCGCGGACGACCACCTGGAGCCCAAGATCATCCAGGCGCTGGACAACCGCAAGGCGGCGGCCATCCAACAGAACCTGACGGACCTGCCCGAGTTCTCGCCCGTGCTCGCGTACCTGACCGAGATCCGCGGGCTCAGCAGGGAGGTGCTGCAGAAGTACTGCGTCGGTGCCATCGAGCAGCCGTTCCGCGACGAGAAGGGCGAGCTCGTCGCTGCCAAGTGCATCTCGTTCCCGTGGATGGCGCGCCAAGCCGACCTGGACGCCATGGGCGTCGTCAACGATCCCGCTGGAGACGGGGAGCTCGTGGCCGGCGCAGGCGAGGACTCGAACCAGTTTGGCGTCGTGCGTCTCAAGATCCGCGCGGTGGATGACAAGGCCAAGCAGCGTCTGGTGCCCAAGGGCGGCAGCTGGGGACTCTTCGGCTGGAACACAGTCTCACAGGCGGCTGACGAGCTCGTGCTGACCGAGGGCGAGTTCGACGCCATGGCGGTGCACCAGGCGACGGGTTTGCCGGCGGTCTCGTTGCCGAACGGCTGCCAGTCGCTGCCGCCGCCGGTGCTGCCGCTGCTCGAGCGCTTCAAGAAGATCTACCTGTGGATGGACAACGACGTCGCGGGGCAGACGAGCGTCGGCAAGTTCGCGGCCAAGCTGGGCGTCGCGCGCTGCTACATCGTGCGGCCGCCGCCCGAGCTCGCGCTGAGCAAGATCAAGGACGCGAACGACGCGCTGCTGGCCGGCCTGGATCTTGGCGCGCTGCTCTCGGCGGCGGAGCGCATCCCGCACTCAAACATCGCGACCTTCGACGAGCTGCGGCGCGAGGTCTTTGACGAGATCGTGAACCCCGTGCGCGCGTGCGGCGTGCAGTCGCGGTCGCTGCCATCGCTCAACCGGCTGCTCAAGGGCCACCGCATGGGCGAGGTGACGGTGCTCACAGGCCCGACGGGCTGCGGCAAGACGACGCTGCTGAGCCAGCTCTCGCTGGACCTGTGCGGCCAGGGTGTCAACACGCTCTGGGGCTCGTTCGAGATCAAGAACACGCGGCTAATCCACAAGATGCTGACGCAGATGACCGGTCGCAGCCTAGCCGGCGATATCAAGGGCTTCGAGGCCGCGGCCGACGCCTTCGAGGCGCTGCCCATGTACTTCATGCGCTTCTTCGGCAGCTCGGATGTGGACGAGGTGCTGGACGCCATGGAGTACGCGGTCTACGCGTACGACGTGCAGCACATCCTGTTGGACAACCTGCAGTTCATGATGTCGGGCCAGGGTCGCGGCTTCGACAAGTTCGAGCGCCAGGACGCCGCGCTCGACAAGTTCCGGCGGTTCGCGACACAGAAGAACGTGCACCTGACTCTCGTGATCCACCCACGCAAGGAGCAGGAGGACAGTGACCTGACGCTCTCGTCCGTCTTCGGCACGGCCAAAGCCACGCAGGAGGCGGACAACGTGCTCATCCTGCAGCGCACGCGCGGACAGAACAAGCTTGACGTGCGCAAGAACCGCTTCGACGGCTCGCTCGGGTCCATCCCACTGCGCTATGACGCGGCTGCTGGCGTGCTCAAGGAGCTCCGCGACGAGGCCATGGACGAGCGCGTCGCTGCTATCGACCTGGAGGCCGAGATGACGCTCGCTCAGGAGCGCCGAGCTCGCCAGAAGCAGCAAGCGCCAGCCGCTGGGCGGGACGATGAGAACGCTGCCGACGCCGACGCCGACGCCGCCGCTGATGCCGACGCTGATGCCGACGCCGATGCCGCGCCGCTGCACTTGGAGCCCATCGACTTCCACGCGACCCCAATGGGCAGCGCCGATGCGCACGGAGGAATCGGACATGGCGCCTTCTCCTTCTCTACGACGCGCGGGAGCGGTGTCAACGGCCTCACCGGCGCGCACACGGAGTCAACCGGCAAGATCTCAACCGCACGCGGCGGCGACGACGACGACGAGCAGTGGCCACACGGACCCAGCAGTGACATGGGCGGCGAGCTGAACGGGAGCCGTCCGGCGCCGGCGCCGGCGCGGCCGCTGAATGGCGCATCCGCCTCGCCTGGTGCTGGACAGCGCGAGCGCGAGCCGTTCTCCATGTTCACGCCAATTATCACGCGGTAAGCCAGGGCCGGGCGGCTGGGCCGGGCGGGGCTGGGCGATCGGTCGGCCGGCTTCTCTCTCTCTCTTTCTCTCTCGTAAGCATTGTAGTCGAAGCGATTGTGCGTGAGCAGCGGCCCAACCCGCTCGCGATCTATCTCCCTACCGTCGCGCGCCTATCGCAGCGATAGCTGCTCGTAAATGGTCCAGGTCACGGCAGTGGAGAGTGTGCGCTTGACGACGCGCGGCAGGATGCCCCGCGTGAACCCGCGCGTGCCCTCATCGCTCAGGATACGGCGCACCGTGTCGCGCAGCGAGAGCGAGTTGCGCTCGTTGGTGAGCTCCCCGCGCGCGCCGGTGCGCAGGATGGAGAGCTGCATGCGCGTCTTGACCACGTCGGCCGGGTGCACGACTGTGGTGGCCAGCACGCCGGCCGCGACGCCGCTGGCGAAGTGCAGTCCGTAGCTGGGCACGCCCGCGCCGGCGAAGCGCGTCTCGAGCCGCCGCTTGAGCTGCGTGTAGATGAGCACGTAGAGCCCCGAGAAGGGCACGTCGCGCACGAGCGTCGGGATCATGCCGCGGTAGAGCCCGCGCGCGCCTTCGTCGCGCACGACGCGCCGG
This sequence comes from Phytopythium kandeliae, assembly GCA_023338135.1. Classification (NCBI taxonomy): domain Eukaryota; phylum Oomycota; class Peronosporomycetes; order Pythiales; family Pythiaceae; genus Phytopythium; species Phytopythium kandeliae. The sequence goes on along the minus strand of JAADYC010000624.1, from coordinate 5,395 downwards.
AAGACGTCCAGGATGCGCGCGTGCGAGCCCGGCGCCTGCCACTCCATGCGAGCCTTGACCACCGTGAGCGGAGACATGACGCTGCCAGCGAACGTGCGCGCGAACGCGCCGGCCAGGAACGTGTTGACCGGCGTGTGCGGGAAGAGTGCCAGTAGGTGGTCGAGCGAGCCGAAGTACAGCGCCGCGCCACCCGTCACGCGGATCAGCGTGGCCGACGTGCCGCGCCACATGGACCGCATGCGCGTCGCTAACGCCGGCGGAGAGCCCGCGCCGGGCGCGGACGCCAGCATGGCTGCCTGCGCCGACCGCAGCGCGCCGCGGTCGCTCGGCGTCGCCACGAACGCGCCTTGCTGCTGCGTCCGCAGCACGTCGAGCGGCTGGAACGCCAGCGCGGAGATCATGCCCGAGACCCCGCCCGCCACCAGCTTCTTGGTCTTGCGCGTCGCGCCCGTGAGCTCGTCCACGGGCGTCAGCGACGCCGCCGCCATGACGCTTGTCAGCCGCGGAGCTGCTTGGTCGGTCGCGAGCTGGTCGCAAAAGACCGCGGCCGCCGATCAATTGCCACTGTGGAAATGAATACTTCGTGGTGGATGGGCACCGCGAATCAGACAGGGTATCCTGTTATACAGGACTTACCCCTTTCAATGTGGCGCACATGAGTTCATCGAACGGACCAGCGCTCCTCACTCGTTATCGCTGTTGTAGCCCCTAGCGTGGCGCGTCGACGCTCCCTTGATGCGCAGCTGGCTCCAGTCCGGCGCCGAGTCGCCGTGGTAGCCGTAGTCGAAGAAGAGCTCCTCGCCCTTCTCAATGTCCTGCTTGGCCCAGATCGAGATGCGGTGCTCCCCGCCCACGCGCATCACGCGCGCCTGGCACTTCTGCCCCACGGACGCGTGGTTGGCAAACTTGCTCTTGTTGCCCATGCGGATCGCGTCCACGACCGAGTCCTCGTTCGCGTCGAACAGAAAGCTGATCGTCATCTTGTCGTAGATGCTGCCGCGCCGCTCTGCCTCGTCCTGCGACAGAAGCGCGCCGTTGTACTCGTAGATGAACTCACCGCGCTTGATCGGCTCGCGCGCGAACGCTCCCCATCCGTGCGTCGTTGAGAAGGCTACGCCGATTTTCTTGTGCAAGCCGCGCAGGATGTTCACGTTGCAGCAGATGCCGAGCTCCAGCGCCGACTTGTGTTTCAGTGCATCGCTGAAGACGAGCACGGGGGCTTCGCTTGCGCCGCACGTCACGCACATGTCCGGGTTGCACTCACGCATAGCCACGAAGCACGGACACGCCTTGGTGCGGCAGTTGCCGTAGCTGCAACGGCAGCCCTGGAATCGGTTCGGGCAATCGCGCGCGCACGAGCACGCCTTGTCGCATGTGTGGTCGCGCGTCAAGCACGAGCAGACCTTCGCGACGCACTGACCCTCGTGCTTGCACGGCTCGTACTCGTGGTTGGCCTCGATGCCCTTCATGCGCTGGTACCGTGTCCGCTTCAGTGAATCGCGGTTGTTCACGGCATTTGGTACCGCGCTCCGACCGCGCTTCCGGCCGCTAGTGGGCTGCGTCGCAGTTGAGAGGATCGCCGCGTCCATCGACTCGGCGCGCACCGACCGATCCTGCTTCTCGCTCGCCAGGAACGCATAAATATCTTTGCACAGCGTCGACTTGACGACGGACGCGATCATGCACGCGTTGTCGCCAATGATGGACCGGAGCTTCTCCACCAGAAGCAGCTCCGTCCCGGAGAGCTTGTCGCTCGCCGACGCGGCTGCGACGCTTGGAGCCTCCTTCGACCCGTTCTCGAGACTCTCCGCCGCCTCCGAACGCTTCCAGCACGACTCCGAGCAATACTCGCCCGATACAGCCAGTCTTTCCACCTTGGCTGAGACCATCTTGCAGTGCGACTCGTCCAAGTACTCCGACTCGTCCTCCATTTTCGTCCACGGCTTCGGCTTCGGGGTTCGCGCTGGCTTGGTCGTCTCGACGCGCGCGACCTGCATCTTCAAGTTCGCGCTCGCCAGCGAGCTGATCCGCGTATACGATCGGGAAGATCGCCGCCGCTCCTCCGCGCTGATAGCCGCAACAATTTCCTCAATCTCATACGCTGGCATTGCTTGGTCCTCTCTGGCCAATGCGTCGTCCTCGGTTATGACTTCGCGCTCTTGATTCGCCTTCTCAGGCGACTCTGAGACGTCGATGAATGGCGACTCGTCCACAAGCGACTCGTCGCTTCGAGTGTTCTGCTCTGCCTTGGCCAAAATGACCGGCGCGAGGCGAACTTCAGGGTTCACCGGGTCCACGCGAAGCGCCGGCGCAGGATGCTCGATCCCGTGCTCCGGGCAGTCGTAGCAGTAGCACATGCGGCAAAACAAGTCGCGATACGTGATGCACAGCTCCCGATAATCGCTGGTCGCTCGGAGACCGAGGCCGTGCTCGCGGTCCGCGAAATTGCGCGCCGTGTTCGCCTCGAAAAATGTCGTGGGTGGCGCAAACCGGGCTGACAGCGTCGGCGGCGCCACGCTTTCGTCCTGAAGAAGCGGCGTCAGGGCCGACAACTTGGACGCACTGCCGTCTAGGATCCGTTTAGCTTCGCTGATCCGCTGAGCGGCGAGGCGGCGCATCTCGTGCGATTTCTTCAGCTCGCCATAGTCAGCGGAGCCCTGCGCAAACCCGACCGCAGTCTTCAACGCCGAAAACACCTTGTCCGAGTCCCCGAAGCGACCAACTATGATCCGCAGCAAATACTCGTCGATCTCGCTGTCCAGTCCACTGCGCTGACTCCCATCTCGTGACTTGATGCCGTCATAATTGTTCATATCAATGACCGCGCCGTCATCCTGGTCGCCGAAGTACGGCACGTATTGCATGATCGGATCGTCCTCGACCCGCACGTTGGCTTTCACGCCCACATACGTTGTCGCCTTGCTCAGAGGTCGGAGTTTCGGGAGAATATACACGCCTTGGGGTCGCGCGACGAGTTCTTGAGTCTCGGATTCGTCATCTCCGAAGGCTCCAAACGCGAATTTCATGCGAGTCGTCTGGTTTGGATGCAACCGCACTGGCTGTTTCAGTTCCGCAATCAGTTTTTGCTCGACTGGGTCGACGGAGAGCTTTTTCCTCGAGACTGCACCATGAAAGCATCACCGCGAACGTGAGGCACGAGCGCAAACGGATCTCAACGCTTCCAACAGCAGAATCCTTACCCAAGCAACCGTACATCTTGTGCTTTGATAGACCTTCCAAGTATGCTGCGGTCTTCGCACGCGACTCCGCCAGAATTGCACGTGCCTTTTCGGCATACAGTTCCTGAAGACGAGGGAGCTCTTGCTCGACAGTATCGCCAATCTCTTGGTCCACCTCCTCTTGTGATTTGATTTGCTCAGACGACGCGCTCCCCTCGGTTGCGTCACACTCTGCCGCTTTACCGAACGACACCAGCAGCTTTGCTTTCTCTTCGAGAGCGCCTGACGCGTCTGAATGTCAAGGCACAAACGGGTTAACACGCGGAGTGGCAGCTAGACTGCATCCAAGAATCTGCTCACCATAAGTCGAGAGAGGACGCTCGAACTCCGACACGAATTCGGCACTGATGCTCTCGTCCAAAGACAGCACTGACACAGGTGCTGCGTCGAAGTAGACCTCTCTCCAAGACGCGTAGTGGATGATCGAGTTCCCAGCGTCGCGCGGTTGCGACAGTGTGTCGGTAATGAGCTCCGGTACGGCTAAAGGCGCATTTTTCCCGCTCCCACTCGCCTTAGAAAGAGACTTCGTCGCAAAATGCCTCTTGGTTTTCGGCTTGGAGGCTTTCTTGGTGCCGCGAATTCGCCCGCGAGATGGAGTAGCCTGCTTTATCGTGTTATCCGTTGAGCTGCTGGTCTTGGGCTTCTTTGGTTCGTAGATGATGAAGTCGTCGTCATTGCTCGTATCGCCAGTCGTCTTCTCCATTCCCAACTCGCAGTCATCGTCGTCGTCCAGAACCTCGGTGTCGCTGCTCTCTCCTTGGTTGTCTGGCGAGTCTTCGGTATAGATAGGGCTCTCCCGGTCGGGCTTGGGCCGGGAGTGTGACTGTTGTGGAACTTGTTTTGCGCTGGGTGGCGGTAGCCCGGACAGCCAACGACTCGCTCTCGGCTTGGACTCATTGCTGCTGGATGCAGACTTCCTGGGAGGCGCGTCCTCAAACGGGGACGTGAGCGCTGACTTCTTCATCACTTTCGACTCCGATCGCGGGGAAGAAACGCTCGAAGAGGGAGACAATGACGACGACGGTGACGGCGACAGCTCGATGCTAGGGAACCGATCACGCCGAGCAGAACGGGGCTTGGCCGCGGCTTTGCCATTGGCGGCTGACCCTCTCGGACGCGAACTGGGCGGCCCGCGCGTGCGCGCCTGCCTCCGCTTCGCCTGCCTCTTAAACTGGGCGAACGCGATCTGCTGCGCCTGGAGCTCTCTGAACGGTAAGGCGTCCCCCAGAGATCGGCTCGCCGTGGGCAACGACAAGAGGACCTCGAAATCCTCGTCGTGCCCGTCGCCGCTGTCATCGGGCGACCGGGAGTGCGAAGATGCGTCCATGGAGTCGATGAGTGCGCGTCGGGCAGGTGGCGCGGCGGCCTCCCGGCCGTCATCCTCGCTGCTGTCGTCCACAACGATCACTTCCACTGACGAGTTGTCTGTCGTGTCGAGCGGTAGGACGCGCCACAAGCCCCATAGAAGCACATGATCAGCGCCAGTATGAGGCGGGAAGGAAAGAGGCCGCATCGAGCCGGTGGATGGCGCTCCGGAGCCCGCGACCGGTCACCACGCACCTCTCATTTCGACGCCCCACCAACTTTTCCCCGTTTGGTTCCCGGCGACAGCGCACAAGCGCGCCAACTCCTGCGCTGTGTACAATTGTTGTGCGTGACACAGTACTAGATATCTGAGAACTCCAATTTCACAGATCGATCAATCATCATATTTATCAAAATGCAACGCATTAGAGGAGCATTGGCACCGACTGGTCCACAAAACAGTGTTTTGTGTAAACGCATTTTGACTCAGCCACTTTGATTGGACAAAATCGCAGGATATGCGACATGTCTTGCCGTCTGATCCTTGCATATTGTGATCCTGTTTTCTAAACTTGAAAATGGTGCAGATTACTGCTCAGAACGGTACTCCACTAACAGCAATCTCACAATAGTGACATCGTCGAGCAATCAGGACAACAAGGAGACAATGGACACCACGCACACGATTGGCTGCTATCGCGCAGAGTACATTGTGAGTTGCCAATACACTTTTGTTGAAACTCGCGCGTGCGCCTGATGGCGGCTCCAGCAGGCGTTGGCAGCCAGCACTAGTGGCGACAACGTCGGCGGGCCAGAAAGGCACCGAACAGCCGGTGGAGACGAGTACAAAT